>CAXDIT010000177.1:0-78557 GCA_963989405.1 Trypoxylon attenuatum | reverse complement strand
CGCGATATGCCTGGGAGCCCATATATCCGATTACAGGATATAAACGCAACTGCCACTCGTACAAACGTTCCTACACCGTGTATTACGGTAGAATCCGTCTGTTTGCATCAAACTACACGGGTTACGTGCGCGAGCATGACGCCTGGACGCTTCTATGTCGCGATATGCCTGGGAGCCCATATATCCGATTTCAGGATATAAACGCAACTGCCACTCGTACAGACGGTCCTACACGTTGTAGTGCTGTAGAATCCGTCTGTTTGCATGAAACTACACGGGTTACGTGCGCGAGCATGATGCCTGGACGCTTCTATGTCGCGATATGCCTGGGAGCCCATATATCCGATTACAGGATATAAACGCAACTGCCACTCGTACAAACGGTCCTACACCGTGTATTACGGTAGAATCCGTCTGTTTTCATCAAACTACACGGGTTACGTGCGCGAGCATGACGCCTGGACGCTTCTATGTCGCGATATGCCTGGGAGCCCATATATCCGATTTCAGGATATAAACGCAACTGCCACTCGTACAAACGGTCCTACACGTTGTATTACGTTAGAATCCGTCTGTTTGCATCAAACTACACGGGCTAGGTGCGCGAGCGTGACGCCTGGACGCTTCTACGTCGCGATATGCCTGGGAGCCAATATATCCGATTACAGGATATAAACGCAACTGCCACTCGTACAAACTGTCCTACACGTTTTATTACGTTAGAATCCGTCTGTTTGCATGAAACTACACGGGTTACATGCGCCAGCATGACGCCTGGGCACTTCTATGTCGCGATATGCCTGGGAGCCAATATATCCGATTACAGGATATAAACGCAACTGCCACTCGTACAGACGGTCCTACACGTTGTATTGCTGTAGAATCCGTCTGTTTGCATGAAACTACACGGGTTAGGTGCGCGAGCATGACGCCTGGACGCTTCTATGTCGCGGTATTCCTTGGAGCCCGTATATCCGATTACAGGATATAAACGCAACTGCCACTCGTACAAACGGTCCTACACGTTTCATTACGGTGGAATCCGTCTGTTTGCATCAAACTACACGGGTTACGTGCGCGAGCATGACGCCTGGACGCTTCTATGTCGCGATATTCCTGGGAGCCCATATATTCGATTACAGGATATACACGCAACTGCCACTCGTACAAACGGCCCTACGCGTTGTATTACGGTAGAATCCGTCTGTTTGCATCAAACTACACGGGTTACATGCGCCAGCATGAGGCCTGGGCGCTTCTATGTCGCGATATTCCTGGGAGCCCATATATTCGATTACAGGATATACACGCAACTGCCACTCGTACAAACGGCCCTACGCGTTGTATTACGGTAGAATCCGTCTGTTTGCATCAAACTACACGGGTTACGTGCGCGAGCATGACGACTGGACGCTTCTATGTCGCGATATGCCTGGGAGCCTATATATCCGATTTCAGGATATAAACGCAACTGCCACTCGTACAAACGGTCCTACACGTTGTATTACGCTAGAATCCGTCTGTTTGCATCAAACTACACGGGTTACATGCGCCAGCATGACGCCTGGGCGCTTCTATGTCGCGATATGCCTGGGAGCCCATATATCCGATTACAGGATAAAAACGCAACTGCCACTCGTACAAGCGGTCCTACACGTTGTATTACGTTAGAATCCGTCTGTTTGCATGAAACTACACGGGTTACGTGCGCGAGCATGACGACTGGACGCTTCTATGTCGCGATATTCCTGGGAGCCTATATATCCGATTTCAGGATATAAACGCAACTGCCACTCGTACAAACGGTCCTACACGTTGTATTACGGTAGAATCCGCCTGTTTGCATCAAACTACACGGGTTACATGCGCCAGCATGACGCCTGGGCGCTTCTATGTCGCGATATGCCTGGGAGCCCATATATCCGATTACAGGATATAAACGCAACTGCCACTCGTACAAACGGTCCTACACGTTTTATTACGTTAGAATCCGTCTGTTTGCATGAAACTACACTGGTTACATGCGCCAGCATGACGCCTGGGCGCTTCTATGTCGCGATATGCCTGGGAGCCCATATATCCGATTACAGGATATAAACGCAACTGCCACTCGTACAAACGTTCCTACACCGTGTATTACGGTAGAATCCGTCTGTTTGCATCAAACTACACGGGTTACGTGCGCGAGCATGACGCCTGGACGCTTCTATGTCGCGATATGCCTGGGAGCCCATATATCCGATTTCAGGATATAAACGCAACTGCCACTCGTACAAACGGTCCTACACGTTGTATTACGTTAGAATCCGTCTGTTTGCATGAAACTACACGGGTTACGTGCGCGAGCATGACGCCTGGGCGATTCTACGTCGCGATATGCCTGGGAGCCAATATATCCGATTACAGGATATAAACGCAACTGCCACTCGTACAGACGGTCCTACACGTTGTAGTGCTGTAGAATCCGTCTGTTTGCATGAAACTACACGGGTTACGTGCGCGAGCATGATGCCTGGACGCTTCTATGTCGCGATATGCCTGGGAGCCCATATATCCGATTACAGGATATAAACGCAACTGCCACTCGTACAAACGGTCCTACACCGTGTATTACGGTAGAATCCGTCTGTTTTCATCAAACTACACGGGTTACGTGCGCGAGCATGACGCCTGGACGCTTCTATGTCGCGATATGCCTGGGAGCCCATATATCCGATTTCAGGATATAAACGCAACTGCCACTCGTACAAACGGTCCTACACGTTGTATTACGTTAGAATCCGTCTGTTTGCATCAAACTACACGGGCTAGGTGCGCGAGCGTGACGCCTGGACGCTTCTACGTCGCGATATGCCTGGGAGCCAATATATCCGATTACAGGATATAAACGCAACTGCCACTCGTACAAACTGTCCTACACGTTTTATTACGTTAGAATCCGTCTGTTTGCATGAAACTACACGGGTTACATGCGCCAGCATGACGCCTGGGCGCTTCTATGTCGCGATATGCCTGGGAGCCAATATATCCGATTACAGGATATAAACGCAACTGCCACTCGTACAGACGGTCCTACACGTTGTATTGCTGTAGAATCCGTCTGTTTGCATGAAACTACACGGGTTAGGTGCGCGAGCATGACGCCTGGACGCTTCTATGTCGCGGTATTCCTTGGAGCCCGTATATCCGATTACAGGATATAAACGCAACTGCCACTCGTACAAACGGTCCTACACGTTTCATTACGGTGGAATCCGTCTGTTTGCATCAAACTACACGGGTTACGTGCGCGAGCATGACGCCTGGACGCTTCTATGTCGCGATATTCCTGGGAGCCCATATATTCGATTACAGGATATACACGCAACTGCCACTCGTACAAACGGCCCTACGCGTTGTATTACGGTAGAATCCGTCTGTTTGCATCAAACTACACGGGTTACATGCGCCAGCATGACGCCTGGGCGCTTCTATGTCGCGATATGCCTGGGAGCCCATATATCCGATTACAGGATATAAAAGCAACTGCCACTCGTACAAGCGGTCCTACACATTGTATTACGTTAGAATCCGTCTGTTTGCATGAAACTACACGGGTTACGTGCGCGAGCATGACGACTGGACGCTTCTATGTCGCGATATGCCTGGGAGCCTATATATCCGATTTCAGGATATAAACGCAAGTGCCACTCGTACAAACGGTCCTACACGTTGTATTACGGTAGAATCCGTCTGTTTGCATCAAACTACACGGGTTAGGTGCGCGAGCATGACGCCTGGACGCTTCTATGTCGCGATATGGCTGGGAGCCCATATATCCGATTACAGGATATAAACGCAACTGCCACTCGTACAAACGGTCCTACACGTTGTATTACGGTAGAATCCGTCTGTTTGCATCAAACTACACGGGTTAGGTGCGCGAGCATGACGCCTGGACGCTTCTATGTCGCGATATTCCTGGGAGCCCATATATTCGATTACAGGATATACACGCAACTGCCACTCGTACATACGGTCCTACACGTTGTATTGCTGTAGAATCGGTCTGTTTGCATCATACTACACGGGTTAGGTGCGCGAGCATGAGGCCTGGACGCTTCTATGTCGCGATATGCCTGGGAGCCCATATATCCGATTTCAGGATATAAACGCAACTGCCACTCGTACAAACGGTCCTACACGTTGTATTACGTTAGAATCCGTCTGTTTGCATCAAACTACACGGGCTAGGTGCGCGAGCGTGACGCCTGGACGCTTCTACGTCGCGATATGCCTGGGAGCCAATATATCCGATTACAGGATATAAACGCAACTGCCACTCGTACAAACTGTCCTACACGTTTTATTACGTTAGAATCCGTCTGTTTGCATGAAACTACACGGGTTACATGCGCCAGCATGACGCCTGGGCGCTTCTATGTCGCGATATGCCTGGGAGCCAATATATCCGATTACAGGATATAAACGCAACTGCCACTCGTACAGACGGTCCTACACGTTGTATTGCTGTAGAATCCGTCTGTTTGCATGAAACTACACGGGTTAGGTGCGCGAGCACGACGCCTGGACGCTTCTATGTCGCGGTATTCCTTGGAGCCCGTATATCCGATTACAGGATATAAACGCAACTGCCACTCGTACAAACGGTCCTACACGTTTCATTACGGTGGAATCCGTCTGCTTGCATCAAACTACACGGGTTACGTGCGCGAGCATGACGCCTGGACGCTTCTATGTCGCGATATTCCTGGGAGCCCATATATTCGATTACAGGATAAACACGCAACTGCCACTCGTACAAACGGCCCTACGCGTTGTATTACGGTAGAATCCGTCTGTTTGCATCAAACTACACGGGTTAGGTGCGCGAGCAGGACGCCTGGACGCTTCTATGTCGCGGTATTCCTTGGAGCCCGTATATCCGATTACAGGATATAAACGCAACTGCCACTCGTACAGACGGTCCTACACGTTGTATTGCTGTAGAATCCGTCTGTTTGCATCATACTACACGGGTTAGGTGCGCGAGCATGAGGCCTGGACGCTTCTATGTCGCGATATGCCTGGGAGCCCATATATCCGATTTCAGGATATAAACGCAACTGCCACTCGTACAAACGGTCCTACACGTTGTATTACGTTAGAATCCGTCTGTTTGCATCAAACTACACGGGCTAGGTGCGCGAGCGTGACGCCTGGACGCTTCTACGTCGCGATATGCCTGGGAGCCAATATATCCGATTACAGGATATAAACGCAACTGCCACTCGTACAAACTGTCCTACACGTTTTATTACGTTAGAATCCGTCTGTTTGCATCAAACTACACGGGTTACATGCGCCAGCATGAGGCCTGGGCGCTTCTATGTCGCGATATTCCTGGGAGCCCATATATTCGATTACAGGATATACACGCAACTGCCACTCGTACAAACGGCCCTACGCGTTGTATTACGGTAGAATCCGTCTGTTTGCATCAAACTACACGGGTTACATGCGCCAGCATGAGGCCTGGGCGCTTCTATGTCGCGATATGCCTGGGAGCCCATATATCCGATTACAGGATAAAAACGCAACTGCCACTCGTACAAGCGGTCCTACACGTTGTATTACGTTAGAATCCGTCTGTTTGCATGAAACTACACGGGTTACGTGCGCGAGCATGACGACTGGACGCTTCTATGTCGCGATATGCCTGGGAGCCTATATATCCGATTTCAGGATATAAACGCAACTGCCACTTGTACAAACGGTCCTACACGTTGTATTACGGTAGAATCCGTCTGTTTGCATCAAACTACACGGGTTACATGCGCCAGCATGACGCCTGGGCGCTTCTATGTCGCGATATGCCTGGGAGCCCATATATCCGATTACAGGATAAAAACGCAACTGCCACTCGTACAAGCGGTCCTACACGTTGTATTACGTTAGAATCCGTCTGTTTGCATGAAACTACACGGGTTACGTGCGCGAGCATGACGACTGGACGCTTCTATGTCGCGATATGCCTGGGAGCCTATATATCCGATTTCAGGATATAAACGCAACTGCCACTCGTACAAACGGTCCTACACGTTGTATTACGGTAGAATCCGTCTGTTTGCATCAAACTACACGGGTTACATGCGCCAGCATGACGCCTGGGCGCTTCTATGTCGCGATATGCCTGGGAGCCCATATATCCGATTACAGGATATAAACGCAACTGCCACTCGTACAGACGGTCCTACACGTTGTAGTGCTGTAGAATCCGTCTGTTTGCATGAAACTACACGGGTTACGTGCGCGAGCATGATGCCTGGACGCTTCTATGTCGCGATATGCCTGGGAGCCCATATATCCGATTACTGGATATAAACGCAACTGCCACTCGTACAAACGGTCCTACACCGTGTATTACGGTAGAATCCGTCTGTTTTCATCAAACTACACGGGTTACGTGCGCGAGCATGACGCCTGGACGCTTCTATGTCGCGATATGCCTGGGAGCCCATATATCCGATTTCAGGATATAAACGCAACTGCCACTCGTACAAACGGTCCTACACGTTGTATTACGTTAGAATCCGTCTGTTTGCATCAAACTACACGGGCTAGGTGCGCGAGCGTGACGCCTGGACGCTTCTACGTCGCGATATGCCTGGGAGCCAATATATCCGATTACAGGATATAAACGCAACTGCCACTCGTACAAACTGTCCTACACGTTTTATTACGTTAGAATCCGTCTGTTTGCATGAAACTACACGGGTTACATGCGCCAGCATGACGCCTGGGCGCTTCTATGTCGCGATATGCCTGGGAGCCAATATATCCGATTACAGGATATAAACGCAACTGCCACTCGTACAGACGGTCCTACACGTTGTATTGCTGTAGAATCCGTCTGTTTGCATGAAACTACACGGGTTAGGTGCGCGAGCATGACGCCTGGACGCTTCTATGTCGCGGTATTCCTTGGAGCCCGTATATCCGATTACAGGATATAAACGCAACTGCCACTCGTACAAACGGTCCTACACGTTTCATTACGGTGGAATCCGTCTGTTTGCATCAAACTACACGGGTTACGTGCGCGAGCATGACGCCTGGACGCTTCTATGTCGCGATATTCCTGGGAGCCCATATATTCGATTACAGGATATACACGCAACTGCCACTCGTACAAACGGCCCTACGCGTTGTATTACGGTAGAATCCGTCTGTTTGCATCAAACTACACGGGTTACATGCGCCAGCATGACGCCTGGGCGCTTCTATGTCGCGATATGCCTGGGAGCCCATATATCCGATTACAGGATATAAAAGCAACTGCCACTCGTACAAGCGGTCCTACACATTGTATTACGTTAGAATCCGTCTGTTTGCATGAAACTACACGGGTTACGTGCGCGAGCATGACGACTGGACGCTTCTATGTCGCGATATGCCTGGGAGCCTATATATCCGATTTCAGGATATAAACGCAAGTGCCACTCGTACAAACGGTCCTACACGTTGTATTACGGTAGAATCCGTCTGTTTGCATCAAACTACACGGGTTAGGTGCGCGAGCATGACGCCTGGACGCTTCTATGTCGCGATATGGCTGGGAGCCCATATATCCGATTACAGGATATAAACGCAACTGCCACTCGTACAAACGGTCCTACACGTTGTATTACGGTAGAATCCGTCTGTTTGCATCAAACTACACGGGTTAGGTGCGCGAGCATGACGCCTGGACGCTTCTATGTCGCGATATTCCTGGGAGCCCATATATTCGATTACAGGATATACACGCAACTGCCACTCGTACATACGGTCCTACACGTTGTATTGCTGTAGAATCGGTCTGTTTGCATCATACTACACGGGTTAGGTGCGCGAGCATGAGGCCTGGACGCTTCTATGTCGCGATATGCCTGGGAGCCCATATATTCGATTACAGGATAAACACGCAACTGCCACTCGTACAAACGGCCCTACGCGTTGTATTACGGTAGAATCCGTCTGTTTGCATCAAACTACACGGGTTACATGCGCCAGCATGACGCCTGGGCGCTTCTATGTCGCGATATGCCTGGGAGCCCATATATCCGATTACAGGATAAAAACGCAACTGCCACTCGTACAGACGGTCCTACACGTTGTATTGCTGTAGAATCCGTCTGTTTGCATCATACTACACGGGTTAGGTGCGCGAGCATGAGGCCTGGACGCTTCTATGTCGCGATATGCCTGGGAGCCCATATATTCGATTACAGGATAAACACGCAACTGCCACTCGTACAGACGGTCCTACACGTTGTATTGCTGTAGAATCCGTCTGTTTGCATCAAACTACACGGGTTAGGTGCGCGAGCATGACGCCTGGACGCTTCTATGTCGCGATATTCCTGGGAGCCCATATATTCGATTACAGGATAAACACGCAACTGCCACTCGTACAGACGGTCCTACACGTTGTATTGCTGTAGAATCCGTCTGTTTGCATCATACTACACGGGTTAGGTGCGCGAGCATGAGGCCTGGACGCTTCTATGTCGCGATATGCCTGGGAGCCCATATATCCGATTTCAGGATATAAACGCAACTGCCACTCGTACAAACGGTCCTACACGTTGTATTACGTTAGAATCCGTCTGTTTGCATCAAACTACACGGGCTAGGTGCGCGAGCGTGACGCCTGGACGCTTCTACGTCGCGATATGCCTGGGAGCCAATATATCCGATTACAGGATATAAACGCAACTGCCACTCGTACAAACTGTCCTACACGTTTTATTACGTTAGAATCCGTCTGTTTGCATCAAACTACACGGGTTACGTGCGCGAGCATGACGCCTGGACGCTTCTATGTCGCGATATTCCTTGGAGCCTGTATATCCGATTACAGGATATAAACGCAACTGCCACTCTAGAAACGGTCCTACACGTTGTATTACGGTAGAATCCGTCTGTTTGCATCAAACTACACGGGTTAGGTGCGCGAGCAGGACGCCTGGACGCTTCTATGTCGCGGTATTCCTTGGAGCCCGTATATCCGATTACAGGATATAAACGCAACTGCCACTCGTACAGACGGTCCTACACGTTGTATTGCTGTAGAATCCGTCTGTTTGCATCATACTACACGGGTTAGGTGCGCGAGCATGAGGCCTGGACGCTTCTATGTCGCGATATGCCTGGGAGCCCATATATCCGATTTCAGGATATAAACGCAACTGCCACTCGTACAAACGGTCCTACACGTTGTATTACGTTAGAATCCGTCTGTTTGCATCAAACTACACGGGCTAGGTGCGCGAGCGTGACGCCTGGACGCTTCTACGTCGCGATATGCCTGGGAGCCAATATATCCGATTACAGGATATAAACGCAACTGCCACTCGTACAAACTGTCCTACACGTTTTATTACGTTAGAATCCGTCTGTTTGCATGAAACTACACGGGTTACATGCGCCAGCATGACGCCTGGGCGCTTCTATGTCGCGATATGCCTGGGAGCCAATATATCCGATTACAGGATATAAACGCAACTGCCACTCGTACAGACGGTCCTACACGTTGTATTGCTGTAGAATCCGTCTGTTTGCATGAAACTACACGGGTTAGGTGCGCGAGCACGACGCCTGGACGCTTCTATGTCGCGGTATTCCTTGGAGCCCGTATATCCGATTACAGGATATAAACGCAACTGCCACTCTAGAAACGGTCCTACACGTTGTATTACGGTAGAATCCGTCTGTTTGCATCAAACTACACGGGTTAGGTGCGCGAGCAGGACGCCTGGACGCTTCTATGTCGCGATATTCCTGGGAGCCCATATATTCGATTACAGGATAAACACGCAACTGCCACTCGTACAAACGGCCCTACGCGTTGTATTACGGTAGAATCCGTCTGTTTGCATCAAACTACACGGGTTACATGCGCCAGCATGACGCCTGGGCGCTTCTATGTCGCGATATGCCTGGGAGCCCATATATCCGATTACAGGATAAAAACGCAACTGCCACTCGTACAAGCGGTCCTACACGTTGTATTATGTTAGAATCCGTCTGTTTGCATCAAACTACACGGGCTAGGTGCGCGAGCGTGACGCCTGGACGCTTCTACGTCGCGATATGCCTGGGAGCCAATATATCCGATTACAGGATATAAACGCAACTGCCACTCGTACAGACGGTCCTACACCGTGTATTACGGTAGAATCCGTCTGTTTGCATCAAACTACACGGGTTACGTGCGCGAGCATGACTTCTGGACGCTTCTATGTCGCGATATTCCTTGGAGCCTGTATATCCGATTACAGGATATAAACGCAACTGCCACTCTAGAAACGGTCCTACACGTTGTATTACGGTAGAATCCGTCTGTTTGCATCAAACTACACGGGTTAGGTGCGCGAGCAGGACGCCTGGACGCTTCTATGTCGCGGTATTCCTTGGAGCCCGTATATCCGATTACAGGATATAAACGCAACTGCCACTCGTACAGACGGTCCTACACGTTGTATTGCTGTA
The DNA here is from genome assembly GCA_963989405.1 of Trypoxylon attenuatum. Classification (NCBI taxonomy): domain Eukaryota; kingdom Metazoa; phylum Arthropoda; class Insecta; order Hymenoptera; family Crabronidae; genus Trypoxylon; species Trypoxylon attenuatum. The sequence continues at coordinate 68,042 of CAXDIT010000177.1, read as the reverse complement.
GAATCCGTCTGTTTGCATCATACTACACGGGTTAGGTGCGCGAGCATGAGGCCTGGACGCTTCTATGTCGCGATATGCCTGGGAGCCCATATATCCGATTTCAGGATATAAACGCAACTGCCACTCGTACAAACGGTCCTACACGTTGTATTACGTTAGAATCCGTCTGTTTGCATCAAACTACACGGGCTAGGTGCGCGAGCGTGACGCCTGGACGCTTCTACGTCGCGATATGCCTGGGAGCCAATATATCCGATTACAGGATATAAACGCAACTGCCACTCGTACAAACTGTCCTACACGTTTTATTACGTTAGAATCCGTCTGTTTGCATCAAACTACACGGGTTACGTGCGCGAGCATGACGCCTGGACGCTTCTATGTCGCGATATTCCTTGGAGCCTGTATATCCGATTACAGGATATAAACGCAACTGCCACTCTAGAAACGGTCCTACACGTTGTATTACGGTAGAATCCGTCTGTTTGCATCAAACTACACGGGTTAGGTGCGCGAGCAGGACGCCTGGACGCTTCTATGTCGCGGTATTCCTTGGAGCCCGTATATCCGATTACAGGATATAAACGCAACTGCCACTCGTACAGACGGTCCTACACGTTGTATTGCTGTAGAATCCGTCTGTTTGCATCATACTACACGGGTTAGGTGCGCGAGCATGAGGCCTGGACGCTTCTATGTCGCGATATGCCTGGGAGCCCATATATCCGATTTCAGGATATAAACGCAACTGCCACTCGTACAAACGGTCCTACACGTTGTATTACGTTAGAATCCGTCTGTTTGCATCAAACTACACGGGCTAGGTGCGCGAGCGTGACGCCTGGACGCTTCTACGTCGCGATATGCCTGGGAGCCAATATATCCGATTACAGGATATAAACGCAACTGCCACTCGTACAAACTGTCCTACACGTTTTATTACGTTAGAATCCGTCTGTTTGCATCAAACTACACGGGTTACATGCGCCAGCATGACGCCTGGGCGCTTCTATGTCGCGATATGCCTGGGAGCCAATATATCCGATTACAGGATATAAACGCAACTGCCACTCGTACAGACGGTCCTACACGTTGTATTGCTGTAGAATCCGTCTGTTTGCATCATACTACACGGGTTAGGTGCGCGAGCATGAGGCCTGGACGCTTCTATGTCGCGATATGCCTGGGAGCCCATATATCCGATTTCAGGATATAAACGCAACTGCCACTCGTACAAACGGTCCTACACGTTGTATTACGTTAGAATCCGTCTGTTTGCATCAAACTACACGGGCTAGGTGCGCGAGCGTGACGCCTGGACGCTTCTACGTCGCGATATGCCTGGGAGCCAATATATCCGATTACAGGATATAAACGCAACTGCCACTCGTACAAACTGTCCTACACGTTTTATTACGTTAGAATCCGTCTGTTTGCATCAAACTACACGGGTTACGTGCGCGAGCATGACGCCTGGACGCTTCTATGTCGCGATATTCCTTGGAGCCTGTATATCCGATTACAGGATATAAACGCAACTGCCACTCTAGAAACGGTCCTACACGTTGTATTACGGTAGAATCCGTCTGTTTGCATCAAACTACACGGGTTACGTGCGCGAGCATGACGCCTGGACGCTTCTATGTCGCGATATTCCTTGGAGCCTGTATATCCGATTACAGGATATAAACGCAACTGCCACTCTAGAAACGGTCCTACACGTTGTATTACGGTAGAATCCGTCTGTTTGCATCAAACTACACGGGTTAGGTGCGCGAGCAGGACGCCTGGACGCTTCTATGTCGCGGTATTCCTTGGAGCCCGTATATCCGATTACAGGATATAAACGCAACTGCCACTCGTGCAAACGGTCCTACACGTTTTATTACTGTGGAATCCGTCTGTTTGCAGCAAACTACACGGGTTATGTGCGCGAGCATGACGCCTGGACGCTTTTATGCCGCGATACGCCTGGGAGCTCATATATCCGATTACAGGATATAAACGCAACAGCCACTCGTACAAACGGTTCTACACGTTGTATTACGTTAGAATCCGTCTGTTTGCATCAAACTACACGGGTTACGTGCGCGAGCATGACGCCTGGACGCTTCTATGTCGCGATATTCCTTGGAGCCTGTATATCCGATTACAGGATATAAGCGCAACTGCCACTCTAGAAACGGTCCTACACGTTGTATTACGGTAGAATCCGTCTGTTTGCATCAAACTACACGGGTTAGGTGCGCGAGCAGGACGCCTGGACGCTTCTATGTCGCGGTATTCCTTGGAGCCCGTATATCCGATTACAGGATATAAACGCAACTGCCACTCGTACAGACGGTCCTACACGTTGTATTGCTGTAGAATCCGTCTGTTTGCATCATACTACACGGGTTAGGTGCGCGAGCATGAGGCCTGGACGCTTCTATGTCGCGATATGCCTGGGAGCCCATATATCCGATTTCAGGATATAAACGCAACTGCCACTCGTACAAACGGTCCTACACGTTGTATTACGTTAGAATCCGTCTGTTTGCATCAAACTACACGGGCTAGGTGCGCGAGCGTGACGCCTGGACGCTTCTACGTCGCGATATGCCTGGGAGCCAATATATCCGATTACAGGATATAAACGCAACTGCCACTCGTACAAACTGTCCTACACGTTTTATTACGTTAGAATCCGTCTGTTTGCATCAAACTACACGGGTTACGTGCGCGAGCATGACGCCTGGACGCTTCTATGTCGCGATATTCCTTGGAGCCTGTATATCCGATTACAGGATATAAACGCAACTGCCACTCTAGAAACGGTCCTACACGTTGTATTACGGTAGAATCCGTCTGTTTGCATCAAACTACACGGGTTAGGTGCGCGAGCAGGACGCCTGGACGCTTCTATGTCGCGGTATTCCTTGGAGCCCGTATATCCGATTACAGGATATAAACGCAACTGCCACGTGTACAGACGGTCCTACACGTTGTATTGCTGTAGAATCCGTCTGTTTGCATCATACTACACGGGTTAGGTGCGCGAGCATGAGGCCTGGACGCTTCTATGTCGCGATATGCCTGGGAGCCCATATATCCGATTTCAGGATATAAACGCAACTGCCACTCGTACAAACGGTCCTACACGTTGTATTACGTTAGAATCCGTCTGTTTGCATCAAACTACACGGGCTAGGTGCGCGAGCAGGACGCCTGGACGCTTCTATGTCGCGGTATTCCTTGGAGCCCGTATATCCGATTACAGGATATAAACGCAACTGCCACTCGTGCAAACGGTCCTACACGTTTTATTACTGTGGAATCCGTCTGTTTGCATCAAACTACACGGGCTAGGTGCGCGAGCGTGACGCCTGGACGCTTCTACGTCGCGATATGCCTGGGAGCCAATATATCCGATTACAGGATATAAACGCAACTGCCACTCGTACAAACTGTCCTACACGTTTTATTACGTTAGAATCCGTCTGTTTGCATCAAACTACACGGGTTACGTGCGCGAGCATGACGCCTGGACGCTTCTATGTCGCGATATTCCTTGGAGCCTGTATATCCTATTACAGGATATAAACGCAACTGCCACTCTAGAAACGGTCCTACACGTTGTATTACGGTAGAATCCGTCTGTTTGCATCAAACTACACGGGTTACGTGCGCGAGCATGACGCCTGGACGCTTCTATGTCGCGATATTCCTTGGAGCCTGTATATCCGATTACAGGATATAAACGCAACTGCCACTCTAGAAACGGTCCTACACGTTGTATTACGGTAGAATCCGTCTGTTTGCATCAAACTACACGGGTTAGGTGCGCGAGCAGGACGCCTGGACGCTTCTATGTCGCGGTATTCCTTGGAGCCCGTATATCCGATTACAGGATATAAACGCAACTGCCACTCGTGCAAACGGTCCTACACGTTTTATTACTGTGGAATCCGTCTGTTTGCAGCAAACTACACGGGTTATGTGCGCGAGCATGACGCCTGGACGCTTTTATGCCGCGATACGCCTGGGAGCTCATATATCCGATTACAGGATATAAACGCAACAGCCACTCGTACAAACGGTTCTACACGTTGTATTACGTTAGAATCCGTCTGTTTGCATCAAACTACACGGGTTACGTGCGCGAGCATGACGCCTGGACGCTTCTATGTCGCGATATTCCTTGGAGCCTGTATATCCGATTACAGGATATAAGCGCAACTGCCACTCTAGAAACGGTCCTACACGTTGTATTACGGTAGAATCCGTCTGTTTGCATCAAACTACACGGGTTAGGTGCGCGAGCAGGACGCCTGGACGCTTCTATGTCGCGGTATTCCTTGGAGCCCGTATATCCGATTACAGGATATAAACGCAACTGCCACTCGTACAGACGGTCCTACACGTTGTATTGCTGTAGAATCCGTCTGTTTGCATCATACTACACGGGTTAGGTGCGCGAGCATGAGGCCTGGACGCTTCTATGTCGCGATATGCCTGGGAGCCCATATATCCGATTTCAGGATATAAACGCAACTGCCACTCGTACAAACGGTCCTACACGTTGTATTACGTTAGAATCCGTCTGTTTGCATCAAACTACACGGGCTAGGTGCGCGAGCGTGACGCCTGGACGCTTCTACGTCGCGATATGCCTGGGAGCCAATATATCCGATTACAGGATATAAACGCAACTGCCACTCGTACAAACTGTCCTACACGTTTTATTACGTTAGAATCCGTCTGTTTGCATGAAACTACACGGGTTACATGCGCCAGCATGACGCCTGGGCGCTTCTATGTCGCGATATGCCTGGGAGCCAATATATCCGATTACAGGATATAAACGCAACTGCCACTCGTACAGACGGTCCTACACGTTGTATTGCTGTAGAATCCGTCTGTTTGCATGAAACTACACGGGTTAGGTGCGCGAGCACGACGCCTGGACGCTTCTATGTCGCGGTATTCCTTGGAGCCCGTATATCCGATTACAGGATATAAACGCAACTGCCACTCGTACAAACGGTCCTACACGTTTCATTACGGTGGAATCCGTCTGCTTGCATCAAACTACACGGGTTACGTGCGCGAGCATGACGCCTGGACGCTTCTATGTCGCGATATTCCTGGGAGCCCATATATTCGATTACAGGATAAACACGCAACTGCCACTCGTACAAACGGCCCTACGCGTTGTATTACGGTAGAATCCGTCTGTTTGCATCAAACTACACGGGTTACATGCGCCAGCATGACGCCTGGGCGCTTCTATGTCGCGATATGCCTGGGAGCCCATATATCCGATTACAGGATAAAAACGCAACTGCCACTCGTACAAGCGGTCCTACACGTTGTATTATGTTAGAATCCGTCTGTTTGCATCAAACTACACGGGCTAGGTGCGCGAGCGTGACGCCTGGACGCTTCTACGTCGCGATATGCCTGGGAGCCAATATATCCGATTACAGGATATAAACGCAACTGCCACTCGTACAGACGGTCCTACACCGTGTATTACGGTAGAATCCGTCTGTTTGCATCAAACTACACGGGTTACGTGCGCGAGCATGACTTCTGGACGCTTCTATGTCGCGATATTCCTTGGAGCCTGTATATCCGATTACAGGATATAAACGCAACTGCCACTCTAGAAACGGTCCTACACGTTGTATTACGGTAGAATCCGTCTGTTTGCATCAAACTACACGGGTTAGGTGCGCGAGCAGGACGCCTGGACGCTTCTATGTCGCGGTATTCCTTGGAGCCCGTATATCCGATTACAGGATATAAACGCAACTGCCACTCGTACAGACGGTCCTACACGTTGTATTGCTGTAGAATCCGTCTGTTTGCATCATACTACACGGGTTAGGTGCGCGAGCATGAGGCCTGGACGCTTCTATGTCGCGATATGCCTGGGAGCCCATATATCCGATTTCAGGATATAAACGCAACTGCCACTCGTACAAACGGTCCTACACGTTGTATTACGTTAGAATCCGTCTGTTTGCATCAAACTACACGGGCTAGGTGCGCGAGCGTGACGCCTGGACGCTTCTACGTCGCGATATGCCTGGGAGCCAATATATCCGATTACAGGATATAAACGCAACTGCCACTCGTACAAACTGTCCTACACGTTTTATTACGTTAGAATCCGTCTGTTTGCATCAAACTACACGGGTTACGTGCGCGAGCATGACGCCTGGACGCTTCTATGTCGCGATATTCCTTGGAGCCTGTATATCCGATTACAGGATATAAACGCAACTGCCACTCTAGAAACGGTCCTACACGTTGTATTACGGTAGAATCCGTCTGTTTGCATCAAACTACACGGGTTAGGTGCGCGAGCAGGACGCCTGGACGCTTCTATGTCGCGGTATTCCTTGGAGCCCGTATATCCGATTACAGGATATAAACGCAACTGCCACTCGTACAGACGGTCCTACACGTTGTATTGCTGTAGAATCCGTCTGTTTGCATCATACTACACGGGTTAGGTGCGCGAGCATGAGGCCTGGACGCTTCTATGTCGCGATATGCCTGGGAGCCCATATATCCGATTACAGGATATAAACGCAACTGCCACTCGTACAAACGGTCCTACACGTTGTATTACGTTAGAATCCGTCTGTTTGCATCAAACTACACGGGCTAGGTGCGCGAGCGTGACGCCTGGACGCTTCTACGTCGCGATATGCCTGGGAGCCAATATATCCGATTACAGGATATAAACGCAACTGCCACTCGTACAAACTGTCCTACACGTTTTATTACGTTAGAATCCGTCTGTTTGCATCAAACTACACGGGTTACGTGCGCGAGCATGACGCCTGGACGCTTCTATGTCGCGATATTCCTTGGAGCCTGTATATCCGATTACAGGATATAAACGCAACTGCCACTCTAGAAACGGTCCTACACGTTGTATTACGGTAGAATCCGTCTGTTTGCATCAAACTACACGGGTTACGTGCGCGAGCATGACGCCTGGACGCTTCTATGTCGCGATATTCCTTGGAGCCTGTATATCCGATTACAGGATATAAACGCAACTGCCACTCTAGAAACGGTCCTACACGTTGTATTACGGTAGAATCCGTCTGTTTGCATCAAACTACACGGGTTACGTGCGCGAGCATGACGCCTGGACGCTTCTATGTCGCGATATTCCTTGGAGCCTGTATATCCGATTACAGGATATAAACGCAACTGCCACTCTAGAAACGGTCCTACACGTTGTATTACGGTAGAATCCGTCTGTTTGCATGAAACTACACGGGTTACATGCGCCAGCATGAGGCCTGGGCGCTTCATGTCGCGGTATTCCTTGGAGCCCGTATATCCGATTACAGGATATAAACGCAACTGCCACTCGTACAAACGGTCCTACACGTTTCATTACGGTGGAATCCGTCTGTTTGCATCAAACTACACGGGTTACGTGCGCGAGCATGACGCCTGGACGCTTCTATGTCGCGATATTCTGGGAGCCCATATATTCGATTACAGGATATACACGCAACTGCCACTTGTACAAACGGCCCTACGCGTTGTATTACGGTAGAATCCGTCTGTTTGCATCAAACTACACGGGTTACATGCGCCAGCATGACGCCTGGGCGCTTCTATGTCGCGATATGCCTGGGAGCCCATATATCCGATTAGAGGATATAAAAGCAACTGCCACTCGTACAAGCGGTCCTACACATTGTATTACGTTAGAATCCGTCTGTTTGCATGAAACTACACGGGTTACGTGCGCGAGCATGACGACTGGACGCTTCTATGTCGCGATATGCCTGGGAGCCTATATATCCGATTTCAGGATATAAACGCAACTGCCACTCGTACAAACGGTCCTACACGTTGTATTACGGTAGAATCCGTCTGTTTGCATCAAACTACACGGGTTAGGTGCGCGAGCATGACGCCTGGACGCTTCTATGTCGCGATATGGCTGGGAGCCCATATATCCGATTACAGGATATAAACGCAACTGCCACTCGTACAAACGGTCCTACACGTTGTATTACGGTAGAATCCGTCTGTTTGCATCAAACTACACGGGCTAGGTGCGCGAGCATGACGCCTGGACGCTTCTATGTCGCGATATTCCTGGGAGCCCATATATTCGATTACAGGATATACACGCAACTGCCACTCGTACATACGGTCCTACACGTTGTATTGCTGTAGAATCCGTCTGTTTGCATCATACTACACGGGTTAGGTGCGCGAGCATGAGGCCTGGACGCTTCTATGTCGCGATATGCCTGGGAGCCCATATATCCGATTTCAGGATATAAACGCAACTGCCACTCGTACAAACGGTCCTACACGTTGTATTACGTTAGAATCCGTCTGTTTGCATCAAACTACACGGGCTAGGTGCGCGAGCGTGACGCCTGGACGCTTCTACGTCGCGATATGCCTGGGAGCCAATATATCCGATTACAGGATATAAACGCAACTGCCACTCGTACAAACTGTCCTACACGTTTTATTACGTTAGAATCCGTCTGTTTGCATGAAACTACACGGGTTACATGCGCCAGCATGACGCCTGTTCGCTTCTATGTCGCGATATGCCTGGGAGCCAATATATTCGATTACAGGATATAAACGCAACTGCCACTCGTACAGACGGTCCTACACGTTGTATTGCTGTAGAATCCGTCTGTTTGCATGAAACTACACGGGTTAGGTGCGCGAGCACGACGCCTGGACGCTTCTATGTCGCGGTATTCCTTGGAGCCCGTATATCCGATTACAGGATATAAACGCAACTGCCACTCGTACAAACGGTCCTACACGTTTCATTACGGTGGAATCCGTCTGCTTGCATCAAACTACACGGGTTACGTGCGCGAGCATGACGCCTGGACGCTTCTATGTCGCGATATTCCTGGGAGCCCATATATTCGATTACAGGATATACACGCAACTGCCACTCGTACAAACGGCCCTACGCGTTGTATTACGGTAGAATCCGTCTGTTTGCATCAAACTACACGGGTTACATGCGCCAGCATGACGCCTGGGCGCTTCTATGTCGCGATATGCCTGGGAGCCCATATATCCGATTACAGGATAAAAACGCAACTGCCACTCGTACAAGCGGTCCTACACGTTGTATTATGTTAGAATCCGTCTGTTTGCATGAAACTACACGGGTTACGTGCGCGAGCATGACGACTGGACGCTTCTATGTCGCGATATGCCTGGGAGCCTATATATCCGATTTCAGGATATAAACGCAACTGCCACTCGTACAAACGGTCCTACACGTTGTATTACGGTAGAATCCGTCTGTTTGCATCAAACTACACGGGTTAGGTGCGCGAGCATGACGCCTGGACGCTTCTATGTCGCGATATGCCTGGGAGCCCATATATCCGATTACAGGATATAAACGCAACTGCCACTCTAGAAACGGTCCTACACGTTGTATTACGGTAGAATCCGTCTGTTTGCATCAAACTACACGGGTTAGGTGCGCGAGCAGGACGCCTGGACGCTTCTATGTCGCGGTATTCCTTGGAGCCCGTATATCCGATTACAGGATATAAACGCAACTGCCACTCGTACAGACGGTCCTACACGTTGTATTGCTGTAGAATCCGTCTGTTTGCATCATACTACACGGGTTAGGTGCGCGAGCATGAGGCCTGGACGCTTCTATGTCGCGATATGCCTGGGAGCCCATATATCCGATTTCAGGATATAAACGCAACTGCCACTCGTACAAACGGTCCTACACGTTGTATTACGTTAGAATCCGTCTGTTTGCATCAAACTACACGGGCTAGGTGCGCGAGCGTGACGCCTGGACGCTTCTACGTCGCGATATGCCTGGGAGCCAATATATCCGATTACAGGATATAAACGCAACTGCCACTCGTACAAACTGTCCTACACGTTTTATTACGTTAGAATCCGTCTGTTTGCATCAAACTACACGGGTTACGTGCGCGAGCATGACGCCTGGACGCTTCTATGTCGCGATATTCCTTGGAGCCTGTATATCCGATTACAGGATATAAACGCAACTGCCACTCTAGAAACGGTCCTACACGTTGTATTACGGTAGAATCCGTCTGTTTGCATCAAACTACACGGGTTAGGTGCGCGAGCATGAGGCCTGGACGCTTCTATGTCGCGATATGCCTGGGAGCCCATATATCCGATTTCAGGATATAAACGCAACTGCCACTCGTACAAACGGTCCTACACGTTGTATTACGTTAGAATCCGTCTGTTTGCATCAAACTACACGGGCTAGGTGCGCGAGCGTGACGCCTGGACGCTTCTACGTCGCGATATGCCTGGGAGCCAATATATCCGATTACAGGATATAAACGCAACAGCCACTCGTACAAACGGTTCTACACGTTTTATTACGGTGGAATCCGTCTGCTTGCATTAAACTACACAGGTTATGTGCGCGAGCATGACGCCTGGACGCTTCTATGCCGCGATACGCCTGGGAGCTCATATATCCGATTACAGGATATAAACGCAACAGCCACTCGTACAAACGGTTCTACACGTTGTATTACGGTAGAATCCGTCTGTTTGCATCAAACTACACGGGTTACATGCGCCAGCATGACGCCTGGGCGCTTCTATGTCGCGATATGCCTGGGAGCCCATATATCCGATTACAGGATATAAACGCAACTGCCACTCGTACAAGCGGTCCTACACGTTGTATTACGTTAGAATCCGTCTGTTTGCATCAAACTACACGGGTTACATGCGCCAGCATGACGCCTGGGCGCTTCTATGTCGCGATATGCCTGGGAGCCCATATATCCGATTACAGGATATAAACGCAACTGCCACTCGTACAAACGGTCCTACACCGTGTATTACGGTAGAATCCGTCTGTTTGCATCAAACTACACGGGTTACGTGCGCGAGCATGACGCCTGGACGCTTCTATGTCGCGATATTCCTTGGAGCCTGTATATCCGATTACAGGATATAAACGCAACTGCCACTCTAGAAACGGTCCTACACGTTGTATTACGGTAGAATCCGTCTGTTTGCATCAAACTACACGGGTTAGGTGCGCGAGCAGGACGCCTGGACGCTTCTATGTCGCGGTATTCCTTGGAGCCCGTATATCCGATTACAGGATATAAACGCAACTGCCACTCGTGCAAACGGTCCTACACGTTTTATTACGGTGGAATCCGTCTGTTTGCATCAAACTACACGGGTTATGTGCGCGAGCATGACGCCTGGACGCTTCTATGCCGCGATACGCCTGGGAGCTCATATATCCGATTACAGGATATAAACGCAACAGCCACTCGTACAAACGGTTCTACACGTTGTATTACGGTAGAATCCGTCTGTTTGCATCAAACTACACGGGCTAGGTGCGCGAGCGTGACGCCTGGACGCTTCTACGTCGCGATATGCCTGGGAGCCAATATATCCGATTACAGAATATAAACGCAACTGCCACTCGTACAGACGGTCCTACACGTTGTATTGCTGTAGAATCCGTCTGTTTGCATCAAACTACACGGGTTAGGTGCGCGAGCATGACGCCTGGACGCTTCTATGTCGCGGTATTCCTTGGAGCCCGTATATCCGATTACAGGATATAAACGCAACTGCCACTCGCACAAACGGTCCTACACGTTTTATTACGGTGGAATCCGTCTGCTTGCATTAAACTACACAGGTTATGTGCGCGAGCATGACGCCTGGACGCTTCTATGCCGCGATACGCCTGGGAGCTCATATATCCGATTACAGGATATAAACGCAACAGCCACTCGTACAAACGGTTCTACACGTTGTATTACGGTAGAATCCGTCTGTTTGCATCAAACTACACGGGCTAGGTGCGCGAGCGTGACGCCTGGACGCTTCTACGTCGCGATATGCCTGGGAGCCAATATATCCGATTACAGAATATAAACGCAACTGCCACTCGTACAGACGGTCCTACACGTTGTATTACGTTAGAATCCGTCTGTTTGCATGAAACTACACGGGTTACGTGCGCGAGCATGACGCCTGGGCGATTCTACGTCGCGATATGCCTGGGAGCCCATATATCCGATTTCAGGATATAAACGCAACTGCCACTCGTACAAACGGTCCTACACGTTGTATTACGTTAGAATCCGTCTGTTTGCATCATACTACACGGGTTAGGTGCGCGAGCATGACGCCTGGACGCTTCTATGTCGCGATATTCCTTGGAGCCTGTATATCCGATTACAGGATATAAACGCAACTGCCACTCTAGAAACGGTCCTACACGTTGTATTACGGTAGAATCCGTCTGTTTGCATCAAACTACACGGGTTAGGTGCGCGAGCATGGCGCCTGGACGCTTCTATGTCGCGGTATTCCTTGGAGCCCGTATATCCGATTACAGGATATAAACGCAACTGCCACTCGTGCAAACGGTCCTACACGTTTTATTACGGTAGAATCCGTCTGTTTGCATCAAACTACACGGGTTACGTGCGCGAGCATGATGCCTGGACGCTTCTATGTCGCGATATGCCTGGGAGCCCATATATCCGATTACAGGATATAAACGCAACTGCCACTCGTACAAGCGGTCCTACACGTTGTATTACGTTAGAATCCGTCTGTTTGCATCAAACTACACGGGTTACATGCGCCAGCATGACGCCTGGGCGCTTCTATGTCGCGATATGCCTGGGAGCCCATATATCCGATTACAGGATATAAACGCAACTGCCACTCGTACAAACGGTCCTACACCGTGTATTACGGTAGAATCCGTCTGTTTGCATCAAACTACACGGGTTACGTGCGCGAGCATGACGCCTGGACGCTTCTATGTCGCGATATTCCTTGGAGCCTGTATATCCGATTACAGGATATAAACGCAACTGCCACTCTAGAAACGGTCCTACACGTTGTATTACGGTAGAATCCGTCTGTTTGCATCAAACTACACGGGCTAGGTGCGCGAGCGTGACGCCTGGACGCTTCTACGTCGCGATATGCCTGGGAGCCAATATATCCGATTACAGAATATAAACGCAACTGCCACTCGTACAGACGGTCCTACACGTTGTATTACGTTAGAATCCGTCTGTTTGCATGAAACTACACGGGTTACGTGCGCGAGCATGACGCCTGGGCGATTCTACGTCGCGATATGCCTGGGAGCCCATATATCCGATTTCAGGATATAAACGCAACTGCCACTCGTACAAACGGTCCTACACGTTTTATTACGTTAGAATCCGTCTGTTTGCATGAAACTACACGGGTTACATGCGCCAGCATGACGCCTGGGCGCTTCTATGTCGCGATATGCCTGGGAGCCCATATATCCGATTACAGGATATAAACGCAACTGCCACTCGTACAAACGGTCCTACACCGTGTATTACGGTAGAATCCGTCTGTTTGCATCAAACTACACGGGTTACGTGCGCGAGCATGACGCCTGGACGCTTCTATGTCGCGATATGCCTGGGAGCCCATATATCCGATTTCAGGATATAAACGCAACTGCCACTCGTACAAATGGTCCTACACGTTGTATTACGTTAGAATCCGTCTGTTTGCATGAAACTACACGGGTTACGTGCGCGAGCATGACGCCTGGGCGATTCTACGTCGCGATATGCCTGGGAGCCAATATATCCGATTACAGGATATAAACGCAACTGCCACTCGTACAGACGGTCCTACACGTTGTAGTGCTGTAGAATCCGTCTGTTTGCATGAAACTACACGGGTTACGTGCGCGAGCATGATGCCTGGACGCTTCTATGTCGCGATATGCCTGGGAGCCCATATATCCGATTACAGGATATAAACGCAACTGCCACTCGTACAAGCGGTCCTACACGTTGTATTACGTTAGAATCCGTCTGTTTGCATCAAACTACACGGGTTACATGCGCCAGCATGACGCCTGGGCGCTTCTATGTCGCGATATGCCTGGGAGCCCATATATCCGATTACAGGATATAAACGCAACTGCCACTCGTACAAACGGTCCTACACCGTGTATTACGGTAGAATCCGTCTGTTTGCATCAAACTACACGGGTTACGTGCGCGAGCATGACGCCTGGACGCTTCTATGTCGCGATATTCCTTGGAGCCTGTATATCCGATTACAGGATATAAACGCAACTGCCACTCTAGAAACGGTCCTACACGTTGTATTACGGTAGAATCCGTCTGTTTGCATCAAACTACACGGGCTAGGTGCGCGAGCGTGACGCCTGGACGCTTCTACGTCGCGATATGCCTGGGAGCCAATATATCCGATTACAGAATATAAACGCAACTGCCACTCGTACAGACGGTCCTACACGTTGTATTGCTGTAGAATCCGTCTGTTTGCATCAAACTACACGGGTTAGGTGCGCGAGCATGACGCCTGGACGCTTCTATGTCGCGGTATTCCTTGGAGCCCGTATATCCGATTACAGGATATAAACGCAACTGCCACTCGCACAAACGGTCCTACACGTTTTATTACGGTGGAATCCGTCTGCTTGCATTAAACTACACAGGTTATGTGCGCGAGCATGACGCCTGGACGCTTCTATGCCGCGATACGCCTGGGAGCTCATATATCCGATTACAGGATATAAACGCAACAGCCACTCGTACAAACGGTTCTACACGTTGTATTACGGTAGAATCCGTCTGTTTGCATCAAACTACACGGGCTAGGTGCGCGAGCGTGACGCCTGGACGCTTCTACGTCGCGATATGCCTGGGAGCCAATATATCCGATTACAGAATATAAACGCAACTGCAACTCGTACAGACGGTCCTACACGTTGTATTACGTTAGAATCCGTCTGTTTGCATGAAACTACACGGGTTACGTGCGCGAGCATGACGCCTGGGCGATTCTACGTCGCGATATGCCTGGGAGCCCATATATCCGATTTCAGGATATAAACGCAACTGCCACTCGTACAAACGGTCCTACACGTTGTATTACGTTAGAATCCGTCTGTTTGCATCATACTACACGGGTTAGGTGCGCGAGCATGACGCCTGGACGCTTCTATGTCGCGATATTCCTTGGAGCCTGTATATCCGATTACAGGATATAAACGCAACTGCCACTCTAGAAACGGTCCTACACGTTGTATTACGGTAGAATCCGTCTGTTTGCATCAAACTACACGGGTTAGGTGCGCGAGCATGGCGCCTGGACGCTTCTATGTCGCGGTATTCCTTGGAGCCCGTATATCCGATTACAGGATATAAACGCAACTGCCACTCGTGCAAACGGTCCTACACGTTTTATTACGGTAGAATCCGTCTGTTTGCATCAAACTACACGGGTTACATGCGCCAGCATGACGCCTGGGCGCTTCTATGTCGCGATACGCCTGGGAGCCCATATATCCGATTACAGGATATAAACGCAACTGCCACTCGTACAAATGGTCCTACACGTTTTATTACGTTAGAATCCGTCTGTTTGCATGAAACTACACGGGTTACATGCGCCAGCATGACGCCTGGGCGCTTCTATGTCGCGATATGCCTGGGAGCCCATATATCCGATTACAGGATATAAACGCAACTGCCACTCGTACAAACGGTCCTACACCGTGTATTACGGTAGAATCCGTCTGTTTGCATCAAACTACACGGGTTAGGTGCGCGAGCATGACGCCTGGACGCTTCTATGTCGCGGTATTCCTTGGAGCCCGTATATCCGATTACAGGATATAAACGCAACTGCCACTCGTACAAACGGTCCTACACGTTTTATTACGGTGGAATCCGTCTGCTTGCATTAAACTACACAGGTTATGTGCGCGAGCATGACGCCTGGACGCTTCTATGCCGCGATACGCCTGGGAGCTCATATATCCGATTACAGGATATAAACGCAACAGCCACTCGTACAAACGGTTCTACACGTTGTATTACGGTAGAATCCGTCTGTTTGCATCAAACTACACGGGCTAGGTGCGCGAGCGTGACGCCTAGACGCTTCTACGTCGCGATATGCCTGGGAGCCAATATATCCGATTACAGAATATAAACGCAACTGCCACTCGTACAGACGGTCCTACACGTTGTATTACGTTAGAATCCGTCTGTTTGCATGAAACTACACGGGTTACGTGCGCGAGCATGACGCCTGGGCGATTCTACGTCGCGATATGCCTGGGTGCCCATATATCCGATTTCAGGATATAAACGCAACTGCCACTCGTACAAACGGTCCTACACGTTGTATTACGTTAGAATGCGTCTGTTTGCATCATACTACACGGGTTAGGTGCGCGAGCATGACGCCTGGACGCTTCTATGTCGCGATATTCCTTGGAGCCTGTATATCCGATTACAGGATATAAACGCAACTGCCACTCTAGAAACGGTCCTACACGTTGTATTACGGTAGAATCCGTCTGTTTGCATCAAACTACACGGGTTAGGTGCGCGAGCATGGCGCCTGGACGCTTCTATGTCGCGGTATTCCTTGGAGCCCGTATATCCGATTACAGGATATAAACGCAACTGCCACTCGTGCAAACGGTCCTACACGTTTTATTACGGTAGAATCCGTCTGTTTGCATCAAACTACACGGGTTACATGCGCCAGCATGACGCCTGGGCGCTTCTATGTCGCGATACGCCTGGGAGCCCATATATCCGATTACAGGATATAAACGCAACTGCCACTCGTACAAACGGTCCTACACGTTTTATTACGTTAGAATCCGTCTGTTTGCATGAAACTACACGGGTTACATGCGCCAGCATGACGCCTGGGCGCTTCTATGTCGCGATATGCCTGGGAGCCCATATATCCGATTACAGGATATAAACGCAACTGCCACTCGTACAAACGGTCCTACACCGTGTATTACGGTAGAATCCGTCTGTTTGCATCAAACTACACGGGTTACGTGCGCGAGCATGACGCCTGGACGCTTCTATGTCGCGATATGCCTGGGAGCCCATATATCCGATTTCAGGATATAAACGCAACTGCCACTCGTACAAACGGTCCTACACGTTGTATTACGTTAGAATCCGTCTGTTTGCATGAAACTACACGGGTTACGTGCGCGAGCATGACGCCTGGGCGATTCTACGTCGCGATATGCCTGGGAGCCAATATATCCGATTACAGGATATAAACGCAACTGCCACTCGTACAGACGGTCCTACACGTTGTAGTGCTGTAGAATCCGTCTGTTTGCATGAAACTACACGGGTTACGTGCGCGAGCATGATGCCTGGACGCTTCTATGTCGCGATATGCCTGGGAGCCCATATATCCGATTACAGGATATAAACGCAACTGCCACTCGTACAAACGGTCCTACACCGTGTATTACGGTAGAATCCGTCTGTTTGCATCAAACTACACGGGTTACGTGGGCGAGCATGACGCCTGGACGCTTCTATGTCGCGATATGCCTGGGAGCCCATATATCCGATTTCAGGATATAAACGCAACTGCCACTCGTACAAACGGTCCTACACGTTGTATTACGTTAGAATCCGTCTGTTTGCATGAGACTACACGGGTTACGTGCGCGAGCATGACGCCTGGGCGATTCTACGTCGCGATATGCCTGGGAGCCAATATATCCGATTACAGGATATAAACGCAACTGCCACTCGTACAGACGGTCCTACACGTTGTAGTGCTGTAGAATCCGTCTGTTTGCATGAAACTACACGGGTTACGTGCGCGAGCATGATGCCTGGACGCTTCTATGTCGCGATATGCCTGGGAGCCCATATATCCGATTACAGGATATAAACGCAACTGCCACTCGTACAGACGGTCCTACACGTTGTATTGCTGTAGAATCCGTCTGTTTGCATGAAACTACACGGGCTAGGTGCGCGAGCGTGACGCCTGGACGCTTCTACGTCGCGATATGCCTGGGAGCCAATATATCCGATTACAGGATATAAACGCAACTGCCACTCGTACAAACTGTCCTACACGTTTTATTACGTTAGAATCCGTCTGTTTGCATCAAACTACACGGGTTACATGCGCCAGCATGACGCCTGGGCGCTTCTATGTCGCGATATGCCTGGGAGCCAATATATCCGATTACAGGATATAAACGCAACTGCCACTCGTACAGACGGTCCTACACGTTGTATTGCTGTAGAATCCGTCTGTTTGCATGAAACTACACGGGTTAGGTGCGCGAGCACGACGCCTGGACGCTTCTATGTCGCGGTATTCCTTGGAGCCCGTATATCCGATTACAGGATATAAACGCAACTGCCACTCGTACAAACGGTCCTACACGTTTCATTACGGTGGAATCCGTCTGCTTGCATCAAACTACACGGGTTACGTGCGCGAGCATGACGCCTGGACGCTTCTATGTCGCGATATTCCTGGGAGCCCATATATTCGATTACAGGATATACACGCAACTGCCACTCGTACAAACGGCCCTACGCGTTGTATTACGGTAGAATCCGTCTGTTTGCATGAAACTACACGGGTTACTTGCGCGAGCATGACGACTGGACGCTTCTATGTCGCGATATGCCTGGGAGCCTATATATCCGATTTCAGGATATAAACGCAACTGCCACTCGTACAAACGGTCCTACACGTTGTATTACGGTAGAATCCGTCTGTTTGCATCAAACTACACGGGTTAGGTGCGCGAGCATGACGCCTGGACGCTTCTATGTCGCGATATGCCTGGGAGCCCATATATCCGATTACAGGATATAAACGCAACTGCTACTCGTACAAACGGTCCTACACCGTGTATTACGGTAGAATCCGTCTGTTTGCATCAAACTACACGGGCTAGGTGCGCGAGCGTGACGCCTGGACGCTTCTACGTCGCGATATGCCTGGGAGCCAATATATCCGATTACAGGATATAAACGCAACTGCCACTCGTACAGACGGTCCTACACGTTGTATTGCTGTAGAATCCGTCTGTTTGCATCAAACTACACGGGTTACATGCGCCAGCATGACGCCTGGGCGCTTCTATGTCGCGATATGCCTGGGAGCCCATATATCCGATTACATTATATAAACGCAACTGCCACTCGTACAAACGGTCCTACACCGTGTATTACGGTAGAATCTGTCTGTTTGCATCAAACTACACGGGTTACATGCGCCAGCATGACGCCTGGGCGCTTCTATGTCGCGATATGCCTGGGAGCCCATATATCCGATTACAGGATATAAACGCAACAGCCACTCGTACAAACGGTCCTACACCGTGTATAAGGTAGAATCCGTCTGTTTGCATCAAACTACACGGGTTAGGTGCGCGAGCAGGACGCCTGGACGCTTCTATGTCGCGGTATTCCTTGGAGCCCGTATATCCGATTACAGGATATAAACGCAACTGCCACTCGTACAGACGGTCCTACACGTTGTATTGCTGTAGAATCCGTCTGTTTGCATCATACTACACGGGTTAGGTGCGCGAGCATGAGGCCTGGACGCTTCTATGTCGCGATATGCCTGGGAGCCCATATATCCGATTTCAGGATATAAACGCAACTGCCACTCGTACAAACGGTCCTACACGTTGTATTACGTTAGAATCCGTCTGTTTGCATCAAACTACACGGGCTAGGTGCGCGAGCGTGACGCCTGGACGCTTCTACGTCGCGATATGCCTGGGAGCCAATATATCCGATTACAGGATATAAACGCAACTGCCACTCGTACAAACTGTCCTACACGTTTTATTACGTTAGAATCCGTCTGTTTGCATCAAACTACACGGGTTACATGCGCCAGCATGACGCCTGGGCGCTTCTATGTCGCGATATGCCTGGGAGCCAATATATCCGATTACAGGATATAAACGCAACTGCCACTCGTACAGACGGTCCTACACGTTGTATTGCTGTAGAATCCGTCTGTTTGCATGAAACTACACGGGTTAGGTGCGCGAGCACGACGCCTGGACGCTTCTATGTCGCGGTATTCCTTGGAGCCCGTATATCCGATTACAGGATATAAACGCAACTGCCACTCGTACAAACGGTCCTACACGTTTCATTACGGTGGAATCCGTCTGCTTGCATCAAACTACACGGGTTACGTGCGCGAGCAGGACGCCTGGACGCTTCTATGTCGCGGTATTCCTTGGAGCCCGTATATCCGATTACAGGATATAAACGCAACTGCCACTCGTACAGACGGTCCTACACGTTGTATTGCTGTAGAATCCGTCTGTTTGCATCATACTACACGGGTTAGGTGCGCGAGCATGAGGCCTGGACGCTTCTATGTCGCGATATGCCTGGGAGCCCATATATCCGATTTCATTATATAAACGCAACTGCCACTCGTACAAACGGTCCTACACGTTGTATTACGTTAGAATCCGTCTGTTTGCATCAAACTACACGGGCTAGGTGCGCGAGCGTGACGCCTGGACGCTTCTACGTCGCGATATGCCTGGGAGCCAATATATCCGATTACAGGATATAAACGCAACTGCCACTCGTACAAACTGTCCTACACGTTTTATTACGTTAGAATCCGTCTGTTTGCATCAAACTACACGGGTTACGTGCGCGAGCATGACGCCTGGACGCTTCTATGTCGCGATATTCCTTGGAGCCTGTATATCCGATTACAGGATATAAACGCAACTGCCACTCTAGAAACGGTCCTACACGTTGTATTACGGTAGAATCCGTCTGTTTGCATCAAACTACACGGGTTAGGTGCGCGAGCATGACGACTGGACGCTTCTATGTCGCGATATGCCTGGGAGCCTATATATCCGATTTCAGGATATAAACGCAACTGCCACTCGTACAAACGGTCCTACACGTTGTATTACGGTAGAATCCGTCTGTTTGCATCAAACTACACGGGTTAGGTGCGCGAGCATGACGCCTGGACGCTTCTATGTCGCGATATGCCTGGGAGCCCATATATCCGATTACAGGATATAAACGCAACTGCTACTCGTACAAACGGTCCTACACCGTGTATTACTGTAGAATCCGTCTGTTTGCATCAAACTACACGGGCTAGGTGCGCGAGCGTGACGCCTGGACGCTTCTACGTCGCGATATGCCTGGGAGCCAATATATCCGATTACAGGATATAAACGCAACTGCCACTCGTACAGACGGTCCTACACGTTGTATTGCTGTAGAATCCGTCTGTTTGCATCAAACTACACGGGTTACATGCGCCAGCATGACGCCTGGGCGCTTCTATGTCGCGATATGCCTGGGAGCCCATATATCCGATTACATTATATAAACGCAACTGCCACTCGTACAAACGGTCCTACACCGTGTATTACGGTAGAATCCGTCTGTTTGCATCAAACTACACGGGTTACATGCGCCAGCATGACGCCTGGGCGCTTCTATGTCGCGATATGCCTGGGAGCCCATATATCCGATTACAGGATATAAACGCAACAGCCACTCGTACAAACGGTCCTACACCGTGTATTACGGTAGAATCCGTCTGTTTGCATCAAACTACACGGGTTAGGTGCGCGAGCATGACGCCTGGACGCTTCTATGTCGCGATATGCCTGGGAGCCCATATATCCGATTACAGGATATAAACGCAACTGTTACTCGTACAAACGGTCCTACACCGTGTATTACGGTAGAATCCGTCTGTTTGCATCATACTACACGGGTTAGGTGCGCGAGCATGAGGCCTGGACGCTTCTATGTCGCGATATGCCTGGGAGCCCATATATCCGATTTCAGGATATAAACGCAACTGCCACTCGTACAAACGGTCCTACACGTTGTATTACGTTAGAATCCGTCTGTTTGCATCAAACTACACGGGCTAGGTGCGCGAGCGTGACGCCTGGACGCTTCTACGTCGCGATATGCCTGGGCGCCAATATATCCGATTACAGGATATAAACGCAACTGCCACTCGTACAAACTGTCCTACACGTTTTATTACGTTAGAATCCGTCTGTTTGCATCAAACTACACGGGTTACGTGCGCGAGCATGACGCCTGGACGCTTCTATGTCGCGATATTCCTTGGAGCCTGTATATCCGATTACAGGATATAAACGCAACTGCCACTCTAGAAACGGTCCCACACGTTGTATTACGGTAGAATCCGTCTGTTTGCATCAAACTACACGGGTTAGGTGCGCGAGCAGGACGCCTGGACGCTTCTATGTCGCGGTATTCCTTGGAGCCCGTATATCCGATTACAGGATATAAACGCAACTGCCACTCGTACAGACGGTCCTACACGTTGTATTGCTGTAGAATCCGTCTGTTTGCATCATACTACACGGGTTAGGTGCGCGAGCATGAGGCCTGGACGCTTCTATGTCGCGATATGCCTGCGAGCCCATATATCCGATTTCAGGATATAAACGCAACTGCCACTCGTACAAACGGTCCTACACGTTGTATTACGTTAGAATCCGTCTGTTTGCATCAAACTACACGGACTAGGTGCGCGAGCGTGACGCCTGGACGCTTCTACGTCGCGATATGCCTGGGAGCCAATATGTCCGATTACAGGATATAAACGCAACTGCCACTCGTACAAACTGTCCTACACGTTTTATTACGTTAGAATCCGTCTGTTTGCATCAAACTACACGGGTTACATGCGCCAGCATGACGCCTGGGCGCTTCTATGTCGCGATATGCCTGGGAGCCAATATATCCGATTACAGGATATAAACGCAACTGCCACTCGTACAGACGGTCCTACACGTTGTATTGCTGTAGAATCCGTCTGTTTGCATGAAACTACACGGGTTAGGTGCGCGAGCACGACGCCTGGACGCTTCTATGTCGCGGTATTCCTTGGAGCCCGTATATCCGATTACAGGATATAAACGCAACTGCCACTCGTACAAACGGTCCTACACGTTTCATTACGGTGGAATCCGTCTGCTTGCATCAAACTACACGGGTTACGTGCGCGAGCATGACGCCTGGACGCTTCTATGTCGCGATATTCCTGGGAGCCCATATATTCGATTACAGGATATACACGCAACTGCCACTCGTACAAACGGCCCTACGCGTTGTATTACGGTAGAATCCGTCTGTTTGCATGAAACTACACGGGTTACGTGCGCGAGCATGACGACTGGACGCTTCTATGTCGCGATATGTCTGGGAGCCTATATATCCGATTTCAGGATATAAACGCAACTGCCACTCGTACAAACGGTCCTACACGTTGTATTACGGTAGAATCCGTCTGTTTGCATCAAACTACAGGGGTTAGGTGCGCGAGCATGACGCCTGGACGCTTCTATGTCGCGATATGCCTGGGAGCCCATATATCCGATTACAGGATATAAACGCAACTGCTACTCGTACAAACGGTCCTACACCGTGTATTACGGTAGAATCCGTCTGTTTGCATCAAACTACACGGGCTAGGTGCGCGAGCGTGACGCCTGGACGCTTCTACGTCGCGATATGCCTGGGAGCCAATATATCCGATTACAGGATATAAACGCAACTGCCACTCGTACAGACGGTCCTACACGTTGTATTGCTGTAGAATCCGTCTGTTTGCATCAAACTACACGGGTTACATGCGCCAGCATGACGCCTGGGCGCTTCTATGTCGCGATATGCCTGGGAGCCCGTATATCCGATTACATTATATAAACGCAACTGCCACTCGTACAAACGGTCCTACACCGTGTATTACGGTAGAATCCGTCTGTTTGCATCAAACTACACGGGTTACATGCGCCAGCATGACGCCTGGGCGCTTCTATGTCGCGATATGCCTGCGAGCCCATATATCCGATTTCAGGATATAAACGCAACTGCCACTCGTACAAACGGTCCTACACGTTGTATTACGTTAGAATCCGTCTGTTTGCATCAAACTACACGGACTAGGTGCGCGAGCGTGACGCCTGGACGCTTCTACGTCGCGATATGCCTGGGAGCCAATATGTCCGATTACAGGATATAAACGCAACTGCCACTCGTACAAACTGTCCTACACGTTTTATTACGTTAGAATCCGTCTGTTTGCATCAAACTACACGGGTTACATGCGCCAGCATGACGCCTGGGCGCTTCTATGTCGCGATATGCCTGGGAGCCAATATATCCGATTACAGGATATAAACGCAACTGCCACTCGTACAGACGGTCCTACACGTTGTATTGCTGTAGAATCCGTCTGTTTGCATGAAACTACACGGGTTAGGTGCGCGAGCACGACGCCTGGACGCTTCTATGTCGCGGTATTCCTTGGAGCCCGTATATCCGATTACAGGATATAAACGCAACTGCCACTCGTACAAACGGTCCTACACGTTTCATTACGGTGGAATCCGTCTGCTTGCATCAAACTACACGGGTTACGTGCGCGAGCATGACGCCTGGACGCTTCTATGTCGCGATATTCCTGGGAGCCCATATATTCGATTACAGGATATACACGCAACTGCCACTCGTACAAACGGCCCTACGCGTTGTATTACGGTAGAATCCGTCTGTTTGCATGAAACTACACGGGTTACGTGCGCGAGCATGACGACTGGACGCTTCTATGTCGCGATATGCCTGGGAGCCTATATATCCGATTTCAGGATATAAACGCAACTGCCACTCGTACAAACGGTCCTACACGTTGTATTACGGTAGAATCCGTCTGTTTGCATCAAACTACAGGGGTTAGGTGCGCGAGCATGACGCCTGGACGCTTCTATGTCGCGATATGCCTGGGAGCCCATATATCCGATTACAGGATATAAACGCAACTGCTACTCGTACAAACGGTCCTACACCGTGTATTACGGTAGAATCCGTCTGTTTGCATCAAACTACACGGGCTAGGTGCGCGAGCGTGACGCCTGGACGCTTCTACGTCGCGATATGCCTGGGAGCCAATATATCCGATTACAGGATATAAACGCAACTGCCACTCGTACAGACGGTCCTACACGTTGTATTGCTGTAGAATCCGTCTGTTTGCATCAAACTACACGGGTTACATGCGCCAGCATGACGCCTGGGCGCTTCTATGTCGCGATATGCCTGGGAGCCCATATATCCGATTACATTATATAAACGCAACTGCCACTCGTACAAACGGTCCTACACCGTGTATTACGGTAGAATCCGTCTGTTTGCATCAAACTACACGGGTTACATGCGCCAGCATGACGCCTGGGCGCTTCTATGTCGCGATATGCCTGGGAGCCCATATATCCGATTACAGGATATAAACGCAACAGCCACTCGTACAAACGGTCCTACACCGTGTATTACGGTAGAATCCGTCTGTTTGCATCAAACTACACGGGTTACGTGCGCGAGCATGACGCCTGGACGCTTCTATGTCGCGATATTCCTTGGAGCCTGTATATCCGATTACAGGATATAAACGCAACTGCCACTCTAGAAACGGTCCTACACGTTGTATTACGGTAGAATCCGTCTGTTTGCATCAAACTACACGGGTTAGGTGCGCGAGCAGGACGCCTGGACGCTTCTATGTCGCGGTATTCCTTGGAGCCCGTATATCCGATTACAGGATATAAACGCAACTGCCACTCGTACAGACGGTCCTACACGTTGTATTGCTGTAGAATCCGTCTGTTTGCATCATACTACACGGGTTAGGTGCGCGAGCATGAGGCCTGGACGCTTCTATGTCGCGATATGCCTGGGAGCCCGTATATCCGATTTCAGGATATAAACGCAACTGCCACTCGTACAAACGGTCCTACACGTTGTATTACGTTAGAATCCGTCTGTTTGCATCAAACTACACGGGCTAGGTGCGCGAGCGTGACGCCTGGACGCTTCTACGTCGCGATATGCCTGGGAGCCAATATATCCGATTACAGGATATAAACGCAACTGCCACTCGTACAAACTGTCCTACACGTTTTATTACGTTAGAATCCGTCTGTTTGCATCAAACTACACGGGTTACGTGCGCGAGCATGACGCCTGGACGCTTCTATGTCGCGATATTCCTTGGAGCCTGTATATCCGATTACAGGATATAAACGCAACTGCCACTCTAGAAACGGTCCTACACGTTGTATTACGGTAGAATCCGTCTGTTTGCATCAAACTACACGGGTTAGGTGCGCGAGCAGGACGCCTGGACGCTTCTATGTCGCGGTATTCCTTGGAGCCCGTATATCCGATTACAGGATATAAACGCAACTGCCACTCGTACAGACGGTCCTACACGTTGTATTACGTTAGAATCCGTCTGTTTGCATCAAACTACACGGGCTAGGTGCGCGAGCGTGACGCCTGGACGCTTCTACGTCGCGATATGCCTGGGAGCCAATATATCCGATTACAGGATATAAACGCAACTGCCACTCGTACAAACTGTCCTACACGTTTTATTACGTTAGAATCCGTCTGTTTGCATCAAACTACACGGGTTACGTGCGCGAGCATGACGCCTGGACGCTTCTATGTCGCGATATTCCTTGGAGCCTGTATATCCGATTACAGGATATAAACGCAACTGCCACTCTAGAAACGGTCCTACACGTTGTATTACGGTAGAATCCGTCTGTTTGCATCAAACTACACGGGTTAGGTGCGCGAGCAGGACGCCTGGACGCTTCTATGTCGCGGTATTCCTTGGAGCCCGTATATCCGATTACAGGATATAAACGCAACTGCCACTCGTACAGACGGTCCTACGCGTTGTATTGCTGTAGAATCCGTCTGTTTGCATCATACTACACGGGTTAGGTGCGCGAGCATGAGGCCTGGACGCTTCTATGTCGCGATATGCCTGGGAGCCCATATATCCGATTTCAGGATATAAACGCAACTGCCACTCGTACAAACGGTCCTACACGTTGTATTACGTTAGAATCCGTCTGTTTGCATCAAACTACCCGGGCTAGGTGCGCGAGCGTGACGCCTGGACGCTTCTACGTCGCGATATGCCTGGGCGCCAATATATCCGATTACAGGATATAAACGCAACTGCCACTCGTACAAACTGTCCTACACGTTTTATTACGTTAGAATCCGTCTGTTTGCATCAAACTACACGGGTTACGTGCGCGAGCATGACGCCTGGACGCTTCTATGTCGCGATATTCCTTGGAGCCTGTATATCCGATTACAGGATATAAACGCAACTGCCACTCTAGAAACGGTCCTACACGTTGTATTACGGTAGAATCCGTCTGTTTGCATCAAACTACACGGGTTAGGTGCGCGAGCAGGACGCCTGGACGCTTCTATGTCGCGGTATTCCTTGGAGCCCGTATATCCGATTACAGGATATAAACGCAACTGCCACTCGTACAGACGGTCCTACACGTTGTATTGCTGTAGAATCCGTCTGTTTGCATCATACTACACGGGTTAGGTGCGCGAGCATGAGGCCTGGACGCTTCTATGTCGCGATATGCCTGGGAGCCCATATATCCGATTTCAGGATATAAACGCAACTGCCACTCGTACAAACGGTCCTACACGTTGTATTACGTTAGAATCCGTCTGTTTGCATCAAACTACACGGACTAGGTGCGCGAGCGTGACGCCTGGACGCTTCTACGTCGCGATATGCCTGGGAGCCAATATATCCGATTACAGGATATAAACGCAACTGCCACTCGTACAAACTGTCCTACACGTTTTATTACGTTAGAATCCGTCTGTTTGCATCAAACTACACGGGTTACATGCGCCAGCATGACGCCTGGGCGCTTCTATGTCGCGATATGCCTGGGAGCCAATATATCCGATTACAGGATATAAACGCAACTGCCACTCGTACAGACGGTCCTACACGTTGTATTGCTGTAGAATCCGTCTGTTTGCATGAAACTACACGGGTTAGGTGCGCGAGCACGACGCCTGGACGCTTCTACGTCGCGATATGCCTGGGAGCCAATATATCCGATTACAGGATATAAACGCAACTGCCACTCGTACAAACTGTCCTACACGTTTTATTACGTTAGAATCCGTCTGTTTGCATCAAACTACACGGGTTACATGCGCCAGCATGACGCCTGGGCGCTTCTATGTCGCGATATGCCTGGGAGCCAATATATCCGATTACAGGATATAAACGCAACTGCCACTCGTACAGACGGTCCTACACGTTGTATTGCTGTAGAATCCGTCTGTTTGCATGAAACTACACGGGTTAGGTGCGCGAGCACGACGCCTGGACGCTTCTATGTCGCGGTATTCCTTGGAGCCCGTATATCCGATTACAGGATATAAACGCAACTGCCACTCGTACAAACGGTCCTACACGTTTCATTACGGTGGAATCCGTCTGCTTGCATCAAACTACACGGGTTACATGCGCCAGCATGACGCCTGGGCGCTTCTATGTCGCGATATGCCTGGGAGCCCATATATCCGATTACAGGATATAAACGCAACAGCCACTCGTACAAACGGTCCTACACCGTGTATAAGGTAGAATCCGTCTGTTTGCATCAAACTACACGGGTTAGGTGCGCGAGCAGGACGCCTGGACGCTTCTATGTCGCGGTATTCCTTGGAGCCCGTATATCCGATTACAGGATATAAACGCAACTGCCACTCGTACAGACGGTCCTACACGTTGTATTGCTGTAGAATCCGTCTGTTTGCATCATACTACACGGGTTAGGTGCGCGAGCATGAGGCCTGGACGCTTCTATGTCGCGATATGCCTGGGAGCCCATATATCCGATTTCAGGATATAAACGCAACTGCCACTCGTACAAACGGTCCTACACGTTGTATTACGTTAGAATCCGTCTGTTTGCATCAAACTACACGGGCTAGGTGCGCGAGCGTGACGCCTGGACGCTTCTACGTCGCGATATGCCTGGGAGCCAATATATCCGATTACAGGATATAAACGCAACTGCCACTCGTACAAACTGTCCTACACGTTTTATTACGTTAGAATCCGTCTGTTTGCATCAAACTACACGGGTTACATGCGCCAGCATGACGCCTGGGCGCTTCTATGTCGCGATATGCCTGGGAGCCAATATATCCGATTACAGGATATAAACGCAACTGCCACTCGTACAGACGGTCCTACACGTTGTATTGCTGTAGAATCCGTCTGTTTGCATGAAACTACACGGGTTAGGTGCGCGAGCACGACGCCTGGACGCTTCTATGTCGCGGTATTCCTTGGAGCCCGTATATCCGATTACAGGATATAAACGCAACTGCCACTCGTACAAACGGTCCTACACGTTTCATTACGGTGGAATCCGTCTGCTTGCATCAAACTACACGGGTTACGTGCGCGAGCAGGACGCCTGGACGCTTCTATGTCGCGGTATTCCTTGGAGCCCGTATATCCGATTACAGGATATAAACGCAACTGCCACTCGTACAGACGGTCCTACACGTTGTATTGCTGTAGAATCCGTCTGTTTGCATCATACTACACGGGTTAGGTGCGCGAGCATGAGGCCTGGACGCTTCTATGTCGCGATATGCCTGGGAGCCCATATATCCGATTTCAGGATATAAACGCAACTGCCACTCGTACAAACGGTCCTACACGTTGTATTACGTTAGAATCCGTCTGTTTGCATCAAACTACACGGGCTAGGTGCGCGAGCGTGACGCCTGGACGCTTCTACGTCGCGATATGCCTGGGAGCCAATATATCCGATTACAGGATATAAACGCAACTGCCACTCGTACAAACTGTCCTACACGTTTTATTACGTTAGAATCCGTCTGTTTGCATCAAACTACACGGGTTACGTGCGCGAGCATGACGCCTGGACGCTTCTATGTCGCGATATTCCTTGGAGCCTGTATATCCGATTACAGGATATAAACGCAACTGCCACTCTAGAAACGGTCCTACACGTTGTATTACGGTAGAATCCGTCTGTTTGCATCAAACTACACGGGTTAGGTGCGCGAGCATGACGACTGGACGCTTCTATGTCGCGATATGCCTGGGAGCCTATATATCCGATTTCAGGATATAAACGCAACTGCCACTCGTACAAACGGTCCTACACGTTGTATTACGGTAGAATCCGTCTGTTTGCATCAAACTACACGGGTTAGGTGCGCGAGCATGACGCCTGGACGCTTCTATGTCGCGATATGCCTGGGAGCCCATATATCCGATTACAGGATATAAACGCAACTGCTACTCGTACAAACGGTCCTACACCGTGTATTACGGTAGAATCCGTCTGTTTGCATCAAACTACACGGGCTAGGTGCGCGAGCGTGACGCCTGGACGCTTCTACGTCGCGATATGCCTGGGAGCCAATATATCCGATTACAGGATATAAACGCAACTGCCACTCGTACAGACGGTCCTACACGTTGTATTGCTGTAGAATCCGTCTGTTTGCATCAAACTACACGGGTTACATGCGCCAGCATGACGCCTGGGCGCTTCTATGTCGCGATATGCCTGGGAGCCCATATATCCGATTACATTATATAAACGCAACTGCCACTCGTACAAACGGTCCTACACCGTGTATTACGGTAGAATCCGTCTGTTTGCATCAAACTACACGGGTTACATGCGCCAGCATGACGCCTGGGCGCTTCTATGTCGCGATATGCCTGGGAGCCCATATATCCGATTACAGGATATAAACGCAACAGCCACTCGTACAAACGGTCCTACACCGTGTATTACGGTAGAATCCGTCTGTTTGCATCAAACTACACGGGTTAGGTGCGCGAGCATGACGCCTGGACGCTTCTATGTCGCGATATGCCTGGGAGCCCATATATCCGATTACAGGATATAAACGCAACTGTTACTCGTACAAACGGTCCTACACCGTGTATTACGGTAGAATCCGTCTGTTTGCATCATACTACACGGGTTAGGTGCGCGAGCATGAGGCCTGGACGCTTCTATGTCGCGATATGCCTGGGAGCCCATATATCCGATTTCAGGATATAAACGCAACTGCCACTCGTACAAACGGTCCTACACGTTGTATTACGTTAGAATCCGTCTGTTTGCATCAAACTACACGGACTAGGTGCGCGAGCGTGACGCCTGGACGCTTCTACGTCGCGATATGCCTGGGAGCCAATATGTCCGATTACAGGATATAAACGCAACTGCCACTCGTACAAACTGTCCTACACGTTTTATTACGTTAGAATCCGTCTGTTTGCATCAAACTACACGGGTTACATGCGCCAGCATGACGCCTGGGCGCTTCTATGTCGCGATATGCCTGGGAGCCAATATATCCGATTACAGGATATAAACGCAACTGCCACTCGTACAGACGGTCCTACACGTTGTATTGCTGTAGAATCCGTCTGTTTGCATGAAACTACACGGGTTAGGTGCGCGAGCACGACGCCTGGACGCTTCTATGTCGCGGTATTCCTTGGAGCCCGTATATCCGATTACAGGATATAAACGCAACTGCCACTCGTACAAACGGTCCTACACGTTTCATTACGGTGGAATCCGTCTGCTTGCATCAAACTACACGGGTTACGTGCGCGAGCATGACGCCTGGACGCTTCTATGTCGCGATATTCCTGGGAGCCCATATATTCGATTACAGGATATACACGCAACTGCCACTCGTACAAACGGCCCTACGCGTTGTATTACGGTAGAATCCGTCTGTTTGCATGAAACTACACGGGTTACGTGCGCGAGCATGACGACTGGACGCTTCTATGTCGCGATATGTCTGGGAGCCTATATATCCGATTTCAGGATATAAACGCAACTGCCACTCGTACAAACGGTCCTACACGTTGTATTACGGTAGAATCCGTCTGTTTGCATCAAACTACAGGGGTTAGGTGCGCGAGCATGACGCCTGGACGCTTCTATGTCGCGATATGCCTGGGAGCCCATATATCCGATTACAGGATATAAACGCAACTGCTACTCGTACAAACGGTCCTACACCGTGTATTACGGTAGAATCCGTCTGTTTGCATCAAACTACACGGGCTAGGTGCGCGAGCGTGACGCCTGGACGCTTCTACGTCGCGATATGCCTGGGAGCCAATATATCCGATTACAGGATATAAACGCAACTGCCACTCGTACAGACGGTCCTACACGTTGTATTGCTGTAGAATCCGTCTGTTTGCATCAAACTACACGGGTTACATGCGCCAGCATGACGCCTGGGCGCTTCTATGTCGCGATATGCCTGGGAGCCCGTATATCCGATTACATTATATAAACGCAACTGCCACTCGTACAAACGGTCCTACACCGTGTATTACGGTAGAATCCGTCTGTTTGCATCAAACTACACGGGTTACATGCGCCAGCATGACGCCTGGGCGCTTCTATGTCGCGATATGCCTGCGAGCCCATATATCCGATTTCAGGATATAAACGCAACTGCCACTCGTACAAACGGTCCTACACGTTGTATTACGTTAGAATCCGTCTGTTTGCATCAAACTACACGGACTAGGTGCGCGAGCGTGACGCCTGGACGCTTCTACGTCGCGATATGCCTGGGAGCCAATATGTCCGATTACAGGATATAAACGCAACTGCCACTCGTACAAACTGTCCTACACGTTTTATTACGTTAGAATCCGTCTGTTTGCATCAAACTACACGGGTTACATGCGCCAGCATGACGCCTGGGCGCTTCTATGTCGCGATATGCCTGGGAGCCAATATATCCGATTACAGGATATAAACGCAACTGCCACTCGTACAGACGGTCCTACACGTTGTATTGCTGTAGAATCCGTCTGTTTGCATGAAACTACACGGGTTAGGTGCGCGAGCACGACGCCTGGACGCTTCTATGTCGCGGTATTCCTTGGAGCCCGTATATCCGATTACAGGATATAAACGCAACTGCCACTCGTACAAACGGTCCTACACGTTTCATTACGGTGGAATCCGTCTGCTTGCATCAAACTACACGGGTTACGTGCGCGAGCATGACGCCTGGACGCTTCTATGTCGCGATATTCCTGGGAGCCCATATATTCGATTACAGGATATACACGCAACTGCCACTCGTACAAACGGCCCTACGCGTTGTATTACGGTAGAATCCGTCTGTTTGCATGAAACTACACGGGTTACGTGCGCGAGCATGACGACTGGACGCTTCTATGTCGCGATATGCCTGGGAGCCTATATATCCGATTTCAGGATATAAACGCAACTGCCACTCGTACAAACGGTCCTACACGTTGTATTACGGTAGAATCCGTCTGTTTGCATCAAACTACAGGGGTTAGGTGCGCGAGCATGACGCCTGGACGCTTCTATGTCGCGATATGCCTGGGAGCCCATATATCCGATTACAGGATATAAACGCAACTGCTACTCGTACAAACGGTCCTACACCGTGTATTACGGTAGAATCCGTCTGTTTGCATCAAACTACACGGGCTAGGTGCGCGAGCGTGACGCCTGGACGCTTCTACGTCGCGATATGCCTGGGAGCCAATATATCCGATTACAGGATATAAACGCAACTGCCACTCGTACAGACGGTCCTACACGTTGTATTGCTGTAGAATCCGTCTGTTTGCATCAAACTACACGGGTTACATGCGCCAGCATGACGCCTGGGCGCTTCTATGTCGCGATATGCCTGGGAGCCCATATATCCGATTACATTATATAAACGCAACTGCCACTCGTACAAACGGTCCTACACCGTGTATTACGGTAGAATCCGTCTGTTTGCATCAAACTACACGGGTTACATGCGCCAGCATGACGCCTGGGCGCTTCTATGTCGCGATATGCCTGGGAGCCCATATATCCGATTACAGGATATAAACGCAACAGCCACTCGTACAAACGGTCCTACACCGTGTATTACGGTAGAATCCGTCTGTTTGCATCAAACTACACGGGTTACGTGCGCGAGCATGACGCCTGGACGCTTCTATGTCGCGATATTCCTTGGAGCCTGTATATCCGATTACAGGATATAAACGCAACTGCCACTCTAGAAACGGTCCTACACGTTGTATTACGGTAGAATCCGTCTGTTTGCATCAAACTACACGGGTTAGGTGCGCGAGCAGGACGCCTGGACGCTTCTATGTCGCGGTATTCCTTGGAGCCCGTATATCCGATTACAGGATATAAACGCAACTGCCACTCGTACAGACGGTCCTACACGTTGTATTGCTGTAGAATCCGTCTGTTTGCATCATACTACACGGGTTAGGTGCGCGAGCATGAGGCCTGGACGCTTCTATGTCGCGATATGCCTGGGAGCCCGTATATCCGATTTCAGGATATAAACGCAACTGCCACTCGTACAAACGGTCCTACACGTTGTATTACGTTAGAATCCGTCTGTTTGCATCAAACTACACGGGCTAGGTGCGCGAGCGTGACGCCTGGACGCTTCTACGTCGCGATATGCCTGGGAGCCAATATATCCGATTACAGGATATAAACGCAACTGCCACTCGTACAAACTGTCCTACACGTTTTATTACGTTAGAATCCGTCTGTTTGCATCAAACTACACGGGTTACGTGCGCGAGCATGACGCCTGGACGCTTCTATGTCGCGATATTCCTTGGAGCCTGTATATCCGATTAC
Source organism: Trypoxylon attenuatum (assembly GCA_963989405.1). Classification (NCBI taxonomy): domain Eukaryota; kingdom Metazoa; phylum Arthropoda; class Insecta; order Hymenoptera; family Crabronidae; genus Trypoxylon; species Trypoxylon attenuatum. The sequence goes on along the minus strand of CAXDIT010000177.1, from coordinate 33,529 downwards.
AGGATATAAACGCAACTGCCACTCTAGAAACGGTCCTACACGTTGTATTACGGTAGAATCCGTCTGTTTGCATCAAACTACACGGGTTAGGTGCGCGAGCAGGACGCCTGGACGCTTCTATGTCGCGGTATTCCTTGGAGCCCGTATATCCGATTACAGGATATAAACGCAACTGCCACTCGTACAGACGGTCCTACACGTTGTATTACGTTAGAATCCGTCTGTTTGCATCAAACTACACGGGCTAGGTGCGCGAGCGTGACGCCTGGACGCTTCTACGTCGCGATATGCCTGGGAGCCAATATATCCGATTACAGGATATAAACGCAACTGCCACTCGTACAAACTGTCCTACACGTTTTATTACGTTAGAATCCGTCTGTTTGCATCAAACTACACGGGTTACGTGCGCGAGCATGACGCCTGGACGCTTCTATGTCGCGATATTCCTTGGAGCCTGTATATCCGATTACAGGATATAAACGCAACTGCCACTCTAGAAACGGTCCTACACGTTGTATTACGGTAGAATCCGTCTGTTTGCATCAAACTACACGGGTTAGGTGCGCGAGCAGGACGCCTGGACGCTTCTATGTCGCGGTATTCCTTGGAGCCCGTATATCCGATTACAGGATATAAACGCAACTGCCACTCGTACAGACGGTCCTACACGTTGTATTGCTGTAGAATCCGTCTGTTTGCATCATACTACACGGGTTAGGTGCGCGAGCATGAGGCCTGGACGCTTCTATGTCGCGATATGCCTGCGAGCCCATATATCCGATTTCAGGATATAAACGCAACTGCCACTCGTACAAACGGTCCTACACGTTGTATTACGTTAGAATCCGTCTGTTTGCATCAAACTACACGGACTAGGTGCGCGAGCGTGACGCCTGGACGCTTCTACGTCGCGATATGCCTGGGAGCCAATATGTCCGATTACAGGATATAAACGCAACTGCCACTCGTACAAACTGTCCTACACGTTTTATTACGTTAGAATCCGTCTGTTTGCATCAAACTACACGGGTTACATGCGCCAGCATGACGCCTGGGCGCTTCTATGTCGCGATATGCCTGGGAGCCAATATATCCGATTACAGGATATAAACGCAACTGCCACTCGTACAGACGGTCCTACACGTTGTATTGCTGTAGAATCCGTCTGTTTGCATGAAACTACACGGGTTAGGTGCGCGAGCACGACGCCTGGACGCTTCTATGTCGCGGTATTCCTTGGAGCCCGTATATCCGATTACAGGATATAAACGCAACTGCCACTCGTACAAACGGTCCTACACGTTTCATTACGGTGGAATCCGTCTGCTTGCATCAAACTACACGGGTTACGTGCGCGAGCATGACGCCTGGACGCTTCTATGTCGCGATATTCCTGGGAGCCCATATATTCGATTACAGGATATACACGCAACTGCCACTCGTACAAACGGCCCTACGCGTTGTATTACGGTAGAATCCGTCTGTTTGCATGAAACTACACGGGTTACGTGCGCGAGCATGACGACTGGACGCTTCTATGTCGCGATATGTCTGGGAGCCTATATATCCGATTTCAGGATATAAACGCAACTGCCACTCGTACAAACGGTCCTACACGTTGTATTACGGTAGAATCCGTCTGTTTGCATCAAACTACAGGGGTTAGGTGCGCGAGCATGACGCCTGGACGCTTCTATGTCGCGATATGCCTGGGAGCCCATATATCCGATTACAGGATATAAACGCAACTGCTACTCGTACAAACGGTCCTACACCGTGTATTACGGTAGAATCCGTCTGTTTGCATCAAACTACACGGGCTAGGTGCGCGAGCGTGACGCCTGGACGCTTCTACGTCGCGATATGCCTGGGAGCCAATATATCCGATTACAGGATATAAACGCAACTGCCACTCGTACAGACGGTCCTACACGTTGTATTGCTGTAGAATCCGTCTGTTTGCATCAAACTACACGGGTTACATGCGCCAGCATGACGCCTGGGCGCTTCTATGTCGCGATATGCCTGGGAGCCCGTATATCCGATTACATTATATAAACGCAACTGCCACTCGTACAAACGGTCCTACACCGTGTATTACGGTAGAATCCGTCTGTTTGCATCAAACTACACGGGTTACATGCGCCAGCATGACGCCTGGGCGCTTCTATGTCGCGATATGCCTGCGAGCCCATATATCCGATTTCAGGATATAAACGCAACTGCCACTCGTACAAACGGTCCTACACGTTGTATTACGTTAGAATCCGTCTGTTTGCATCAAACTACACGGACTAGGTGCGCGAGCGTGACGCCTGGACGCTTCTACGTCGCGATATGCCTGGGAGCCAATATGTCCGATTACAGGATATAAACGCAACTGCCACTCGTACAAACTGTCCTACACGTTTTATTACGTTAGAATCCGTCTGTTTGCATCAAACTACACGGGTTACATGCGCCAGCATGACGCCTGGGCGCTTCTATGTCGCGATATGCCTGGGAGCCAATATATCCGATTACAGGATATAAACGCAACTGCCACTCGTACAGACGGTCCTACACGTTGTATTGCTGTAGAATCCGTCTGTTTGCATGAAACTACACGGGTTAGGTGCGCGAGCACGACGCCTGGACGCTTCTATGTCGCGGTATTCCTTGGAGCCCGTATATCCGATTACAGGATATAAACGCAACTGCCACTCGTACAAACGGTCCTACACGTTTCATTACGGTGGAATCCGTCTGCTTGCATCAAACTACACGGGTTACGTGCGCGAGCATGACGCCTGGACGCTTCTATGTCGCGATATTCCTGGGAGCCCATATATTCGATTACAGGATATACACGCAACTGCCACTCGTACAAACGGCCCTACGCGTTGTATTACGGTAGAATCCGTCTGTTTGCATGAAACTACACGGGTTACGTGCGCGAGCATGACGACTGGACGCTTCTATGTCGCGATATGCCTGGGAGCCTATATATCCGATTTCAGGATATAAACGCAACTGCCACTCGTACAAACGGTCCTACACGTTGTATTACGGTAGAATCCGTCTGTTTGCATCAAACTACAGGGGTTAGGTGCGCGAGCATGACGCCTGGACGCTTCTATGTCGCGATATGCCTGGGAGCCCATATATCCGATTACAGGATATAAACGCAACTGCTACTCGTACAAACGGTCCTACACCGTGTATTACGGTAGAATCCGTCTGTTTGCATCAAACTACACGGGCTAGGTGCGCGAGCGTGACGCCTGGACGCTTCTACGTCGCGATATGCCTGGGAGCCAATATATCCGATTACAGGATATAAACGCAACTGCCACTCGTACAGACGGTCCTACACGTTGTATTGCTGTAGAATCCGTCTGTTTGCATCAAACTACACGGGTTACATGCGCCAGCATGACGCCTGGGCGCTTCTATGTCGCGATATGCCTGGGAGCCCATATATCCGATTACATTATATAAACGCAACTGCCACTCGTACAAACGGTCCTACACCGTGTATTACGGTAGAATCCGTCTGTTTGCATCAAACTACACGGGTTACATGCGCCAGCATGACGCCTGGGCGCTTCTATGTCGCGATATGCCTGGGAGCCCATATATCCGATTACAGGATATAAACGCAACAGCCACTCGTACAAACGGTCCTACACCGTGTATTACGGTAGAATCCGTCTGTTTGCATCAAACTACACGGGTTACGTGCGCGAGCATGACGCCTGGACGCTTCTATGTCGCGATATTCCTTGGAGCCTGTATATCCGATTACAGGATATAAACGCAACTGCCACTCTAGAAACGGTCCTACACGTTGTATTACGGTAGAATCCGTCTGTTTGCATCAAACTACACGGGTTAGGTGCGCGAGCAGGACGCCTGGACGCTTCTATGTCGCGGTATTCCTTGGAGCCCGTATATCCGATTACAGGATATAAACGCAACTGCCACTCGTACAGACGGTCCTACACGTTGTATTGCTGTAGAATCCGTCTGTTTGCATCATACTACACGGGTTAGGTGCGCGAGCATGAGGCCTGGACGCTTCTATGTCGCGATATGCCTGGGAGCCCGTATATCCGATTTCAGGATATAAACGCAACTGCCACTCGTACAAACGGTCCTACACGTTGTATTACGTTAGAATCCGTCTGTTTGCATCAAACTACACGGGCTAGGTGCGCGAGCGTGACGCCTGGACGCTTCTACGTCGCGATATGCCTGGGAGCCAATATATCCGATTACAGGATATAAACGCAACTGCCACTCGTACAAACTGTCCTACACGTTTTATTACGTTAGAATCCGTCTGTTTGCATCAAACTACACGGGTTACGTGCGCGAGCATGACGCCTGGACGCTTCTATGTCGCGATATTCCTTGGAGCCTGTATATCCGATTACAGGATATAAACGCAACTGCCACTCTAGAAACGGTCCTACACGTTGTATTACGGTAGAATCCGTCTGTTTGCATCAAACTACACGGGTTAGGTGCGCGAGCAGGACGCCTGGACGCTTCTATGTCGCGGTATTCCTTGGAGCCCGTATATCCGATTACAGGATATAAACGCAACTGCCACTCGTACAGACGGTCCTACACGTTGTATTACGTTAGAATCCGTCTGTTTGCATCAAACTACACGGGCTAGGTGCGCGAGCGTGACGCCTGGACGCTTCTACGTCGCGATATGCCTGGGAGCCAATATATCCGATTACAGGATATAAACGCAACTGCCACTCGTACAAACTGTCCTACACGTTTTATTACGTTAGAATCCGTCTGTTTGCATCAAACTACACGGGTTACGTGCGCGAGCATGACGCCTGGACGCTTCTATGTCGCGATATTCCTTGGAGCCTGTATATCCGATTACAGGATATAAACGCAACTGCCACTCTAGAAACGGTCCTACACGTTGTATTACGGTAGAATCCGTCTGTTTGCATCAAACTACACGGGTTAGGTGCGCGAGCAGGACGCCTGGACGCTTCTATGTCGCGGTATTCCTTGGAGCCCGTATATCCGATTACAGGATATAAACGCAACTGCCACTCGTACAGACGGTCCTACGCGTTGTATTGCTGTAGAATCCGTCTGTTTGCATCATACTACACGGGTTAGGTGCGCGAGCATGAGGCCTGGACGCTTCTATGTCGCGATATGCCTGGGAGCCCATATATCCGATTTCAGGATATAAACGCAACTGCCACTCGTACAAACGGTCCTACACGTTGTATTACGTTAGAATCCGTCTGTTTGCATCAAACTACCCGGGCTAGGTGCGCGAGCGTGACGCCTGGACGCTTCTACGTCGCGATATGCCTGGGCGCCAATATATCCGATTACAGGATATAAACGCAACTGCCACTCGTACAAACTGTCCTACACGTTTTATTACGTTAGAATCCGTCTGTTTGCATCAAACTACACGGGTTACGTGCGCGAGCATGACGCCTGGACGCTTCTATGTCGCGATATTCCTTGGAGCCTGTATATCCGATTACAGGATATAAACGCAACTGCCACTCTAGAAACGGTCCTACACGTTGTATTACGGTAGAATCCGTCTGTTTGCATCAAACTACACGGGTTAGGTGCGCGAGCAGGACGCCTGGACGCTTCTATGTCGCGGTATTCCTTGGAGCCCGTATATCCGATTACAGGATATAAACGCAACTGCCACTCGTACAGACGGTCCTACACGTTGTATTGCTGTAGAATCCGTCTGTTTGCATCATACTACACGGGTTAGGTGCGCGAGCATGAGGCCTGGACGCTTCTATGTCGCGATATGCCTGGGAGCCCATATATCCGATTTCAGGATATAAACGCAACTGCCACTCGTACAAACGGTCCTACACGTTGTATTACGTTAGAATCCGTCTGTTTGCATCAAACTACACGGACTAGGTGCGCGAGCGTGACGCCTGGACGCTTCTACGTCGCGATATGCCTGGGAGCCAATATATCCGATTACAGGATATAAACGCAACTGCCACTCGTACAAACTGTCCTACACGTTTTATTACGTTAGAATCCGTCTGTTTGCATCAAACTACACGGGTTACATGCGCCAGCATGACGCCTGGGCGCTTCTATGTCGCGATATGCCTGGGAGCCAATATATCCGATTACAGGATATAAACGCAACTGCCACTCGTACAGACGGTCCTACACGTTGTATTGCTGTAGAATCCGTCTGTTTGCATGAAACTACACGGGTTAGGTGCGCGAGCACGACGCCTGGACGCTTCTACGTCGCGATATGCCTGGGAGCCAATATATCCGATTACAGGATATAAACGCAACTGCCACTCGTACAAACTGTCCTACACGTTTTATTACGTTAGAATCCGTCTGTTTGCATCAAACTACACGGGTTACATGCGCCAGCATGACGCCTGGGCGCTTCTATGTCGCGATATGCCTGGGAGCCAATATATCCGATTACAGGATATAAACGCAACTGCCACTCGTACAGACGGTCCTACACGTTGTATTGCTGTAGAATCCGTCTGTTTGCATGAAACTACACGGGTTAGGTGCGCGAGCACGACGCCTGGACGCTTCTATGTCGCGGTATTCCTTGGAGCCCGTATATCCGATTACAGGATATAAACGCAACTGCCACTCGTACAAACGGTCCTACACGTTTCATTACGGTGGAATCCGTCTGCTTGCATCAAACTACACGGGTTACATGCGCCAGCATGACGCCTGGGCGCTTCTATGTCGCGATATGCCTGGGAGCCCATATATCCGATTACAGGATATAAACGCAACAGCCACTCGTACAAACGGTCCTACACCGTGTATAAGGTAGAATCCGTCTGTTTGCATCAAACTACACGGGTTAGGTGCGCGAGCAGGACGCCTGGACGCTTCTATGTCGCGGTATTCCTTGGAGCCCGTATATCCGATTACAGGATATAAACGCAACTGCCACTCGTACAGACGGTCCTACACGTTGTATTGCTGTAGAATCCGTCTGTTTGCATCATACTACACGGGTTAGGTGCGCGAGCATGAGGCCTGGACGCTTCTATGTCGCGATATGCCTGGGAGCCCATATATCCGATTTCAGGATATAAACGCAACTGCCACTCGTACAAACGGTCCTACACGTTGTATTACGTTAGAATCCGTCTGTTTGCATCAAACTACACGGGCTAGGTGCGCGAGCGTGACGCCTGGACGCTTCTACGTCGCGATATGCCTGGGAGCCAATATATCCGATTACAGGATATAAACGCAACTGCCACTCGTACAAACTGTCCTACACGTTTTATTACGTTAGAATCCGTCTGTTTGCATCAAACTACACGGGTTACATGCGCCAGCATGACGCCTGGGCGCTTCTATGTCGCGATATGCCTGGGAGCCAATATATCCGATTACAGGATATAAACGCAACTGCCACTCGTACAGACGGTCCTACACGTTGTATTGCTGTAGAATCCGTCTGTTTGCATGAAACTACACGGGTTAGGTGCGCGAGCACGACGCCTGGACGCTTCTATGTCGCGGTATTCCTTGGAGCCCGTATATCCGATTACAGGATATAAACGCAACTGCCACTCGTACAAACGGTCCTACACGTTTCATTACGGTGGAATCCGTCTGCTTGCATCAAACTACACGGGTTACGTGCGCGAGCAGGACGCCTGGACGCTTCTATGTCGCGGTATTCCTTGGAGCCCGTATATCCGATTACAGGATATAAACGCAACTGCCACTCGTACAGACGGTCCTACACGTTGTATTGCTGTAGAATCCGTCTGTTTGCATCATACTACACGGGTTAGGTGCGCGAGCATGAGGCCTGGACGCTTCTATGTCGCGATATGCCTGGGAGCCCATATATCCGATTTCAGGATATAAACGCAACTGCCACTCGTACAAACGGTCCTACACGTTGTATTACGTTAGAATCCGTCTGTTTGCATCAAACTACACGGGCTAGGTGCGCGAGCGTGACGCCTGGACGCTTCTACGTCGCGATATGCCTGGGAGCCAATATATCCGATTACAGGATATAAACGCAACTGCCACTCGTACAAACTGTCCTACACGTTTTATTACGTTAGAATCCGTCTGTTTGCATCAAACTACACGGGTTACGTGCGCGAGCATGACGCCTGGACGCTTCTATGTCGCGATATTCCTTGGAGCCTGTATATCCGATTACAGGATATAAACGCAACTGCCACTCTAGAAACGGTCCTACACGTTGTATTACGGTAGAATCCGTCTGTTTGCATCAAACTACACGGGTTAGGTGCGCGAGCATGACGACTGGACGCTTCTATGTCGCGATATGCCTGGGAGCCTATATATCCGATTTCAGGATATAAACGCAACTGCCACTCGTACAAACGGTCCTACACGTTGTATTACGGTAGAATCCGTCTGTTTGCATCAAACTACACGGGTTAGGTGCGCGAGCATGACGCCTGGACGCTTCTATGTCGCGATATGCCTGGGAGCCCATATATCCGATTACAGGATATAAACGCAACTGCTACTCGTACAAACGGTCCTACACCGTGTATTACGGTAGAATCCGTCTGTTTGCATCAAACTACACGGGCTAGGTGCGCGAGCGTGACGCCTGGACGCTTCTACGTCGCGATATGCCTGGGAGCCAATATATCCGATTACAGGATATAAACGCAACTGCCACTCGTACAGACGGTCCTACACGTTGTATTGCTGTAGAATCCGTCTGTTTGCATCAAACTACACGGGTTACATGCGCCAGCATGACGCCTGGGCGCTTCTATGTCGCGATATGCCTGGGAGCCCATATATCCGATTACATTATATAAACGCAACTGCCACTCGTACAAACGGTCCTACACCGTGTATTACGGTAGAATCCGTCTGTTTGCATCAAACTACACGGGTTACATGCGCCAGCATGACGCCTGGGCGCTTCTATGTCGCGATATGCCTGGGAGCCCATATATCCGATTACAGGATATAAACGCAACAGCCACTCGTACAAACGGTCCTACACCGTGTATTACGGTAGAATCCGTCTGTTTGCATCAAACTACACGGGTTAGGTGCGCGAGCATGACGCCTGGACGCTTCTATGTCGCGATATGCCTGGGAGCCCATATATCCGATTACAGGATATAAACGCAACTGTTACTCGTACAAACGGTCCTACACCGTGTATTACGGTAGAATCCGTCTGTTTGCATCATACTACACGGGTTAGGTGCGCGAGCATGAGGCCTGGACGCTTCTATGTCGCGATATGCCTGGGAGCCCATATATCCGATTTCAGGATATAAACGCAACTGCCACTCGTACAAACGGTCCTACACGTTGTATTACGTTAGAATCCGTCTGTTTGCATCAAACTACACGGGCTAGGTGCGCGAGCGTGACGCCTGGACGCTTCTACGTCGCGATATGCCTGGGCGCCAATATATCCGATTACAGGATATAAACGCAACTGCCACTCGTACAAACTGTCCTACACGTTTTATTACGTTAGAATCCGTCTGTTTGCATCAAACTACACGGGTTACGTGCGCGAGCATGACGCCTGGACGCTTCTATGTCGCGATATTCCTTGGAGCCTGTATATCCGATTACAGGATATAAACGCAACTGCCACTCTAGAAACGGTCCCACACGTTGTATTACGGTAGAATCCGTCTGTTTGCATCAAACTACACGGGTTAGGTGCGCGAGCAGGACGCCTGGACGCTTCTATGTCGCGGTATTCCTTGGAGCCCGTATATCCGATTACAGGATATAAACGCAACTGCCACTCGTACAAACTGTCCTACACGTTTTATTACGTTAGAATCCGTCTGTTTGCATCAAACTACACGGGTTACATGCGCCAGCATGACGCCTGGGCGCTTCTATGTCGCGATATGCCTGGGAGCCAATATATCCGATTACAGGATATAAACGCAACTGCCACTCGTACAGACGGTCCTACACGTTCTATTGCTGTAGAATCCGTCTGTTTGCATGAAACTACACGGGTTAGGTGCGCGAGCACGACGCCTGGACGCTTCTATGTCGCGGTATTCCTTGGAGCCCGTATATCCGATTACAGGATATAAACGCAACTGCCACTCGTACAAACGGTCCTACACGTTTCATTACGGTGGAATCCGTCTGCTTGCATCAAACTACACGGGTTACGTGCGCGAGCATGACGCCTGGACGCTTCTATGTCGCGATATTCCTGGGAGCCCATATATTCGATTACAGGATATACACGCAACTGCCACTCGTACAAACGGCCCTACGCGTTGTATTACGGTAGAATCCGTCTGTTTGCATGAAACTACACGGGTTACGTGCGCGAGCATGACGACTGGACGCTTCTATGTCGCGATATGCCTGGGAGCCTATATATCCGATTTCAGGATATAAACGCAACTGCCACTCGTACAAACGGTCCTACACGTTGTATTACGGTAGAATCCGTCTGTTTGCATCAAACTACAGGGGTTAGGTGCGCGAGCATGACGCCTGGACGCTTCTATGTCGCGATATGCCTGGGAGCCCATATATCCGATTACAGGATATAAACGCAACTGCTACTCGTACAAACGGTCCTACACCGTGTATTACGGTAGAATCCGTCTGTTTGCATCAAACTACACGGGCTAGGTGCGCGAGCGTGACGCCTGGACGCTTCTACGTCGCGATATGCCTGGGAGCCAATATATCCGATTACAGGATATAAACGCAACTGCCACTCGTACAGACGGTCCTACACGTTGTATTGCTGTAGAATCCGTCTGTTTGCATCAAACTACACGGGTTACATGCGCCAGCATGACGCCTGGGCGCTTCTATGTCGCGATATGCCTGGGAGCCCATATATCCGATTACATTATATAAACGCAACTGCCACTCGTACAAACGGTCCTACACCGTGTATTACGGTAGAATCCGTCTATTTGCATCAAACTACACGGGTTACATGCGCCAGCATGACGCCTGGGCGCTTCTATGTCGCGATATGCCTGGGAGCCCATATATCCGATTACAGGATATAAACGCAACAGCCACTCGTACAAACGGTCCTACACCGTGTATTACGGTAGAATCCGTCTGTTTGCATCAAACTACACGGGTTACGTGCGCGAGCATGACGCCTGGACGCTTCTATGTCGCGATATTCCTTGGAGCCTGTATATCCGATTACAGGATATAAACGCAACTGCCACTCTAGAAACGGTCCTACACGTTGTATTACGGTAGAATCCGTCTGTTTGCATCAAACTACACGGGTTAGGTGCGCGAGCAGGACGCCTGGACGCTTCTATGTCGCGGTATTCCTTGGAGCCCGTATATCCGATTACAGGATATAAACGCAACTGCCACTCGTACAGACGGTCCTACACGTTGTACTGCTGTAGAATCCGTCTGTTTGCATCATACTACACGGGTTAGGTGCGCGAGCATGAGGCCTGGACGCTTCTATGTCGCGATATGCCTGGGAGCCCGTATATCCGATTTCAGGATATAAACGCAACTGCCACTCGTACAAACGGTCCTACACGTTGTATTACGTTAGAATCCGTCTGTTTGCATCAAACTACACGGGCTAGGTGCGCGAGCGTGACGCCTGGACGCTTCTACGTCGCGATATGCCTGGGAGCCAATATATCCGATTACAGGATATAAACGCAACTGCCACTCGTACAAACTGTCCTACACGTTTTATTACGTTAGAATCCGTCTGTTTGCATCAAACTACACGGGTTACGTGCGCGAGCATGACGCCTGGACGCTTCTATGTCGCGATATTCCTTGGAGCCTGTATATCCGATTACAGGATATAAACGCAACTGCCACTCTAGAAACGGTCCTACACGTTGTATTACGGTAGAATCCGTCTGTTTGCATCAAACTACACGGGTTAGGTGCGCGAGCAGGACGCCTGGACGCTTCTATGTCGCGGTATTCCTTGGAGCCCGTATATCCGATTACAGGATATAAACGCAACTGCCACTCGTACAGACGGTCCTACACGTTGTATTACGTTAGAATCCGTCTGTTTGCATCAAACTACACGGGCTAGGTGCGCGAGCGTGACGCCTGGACGCTTCTACGTCGCGATATGCCTGGGAGCCAATATATCCGATTACAGGATATAAACGCAACTGCCACTCGTACAAACTGTCCTACACGTTTTATTACGTTAGAATCCGTCTGTTTGCATCAAACTACACGGGTTACGTGCGCGAGCATGACGCCTGGACGCTTCTATGTCGCGATATTCCTTGGAGCCTGTATATCCGATTACAGGATATAAACGCAACTGCCACTCTAGAAACGGTCCTACACGTTGTATTACGGTAGAATCCGTCTGTTTGCATCAAACTACACGGGTTAGGTGCGCGAGCAGGACGCCTGGACGCTTCTATGTCGCGGTATTCCTTGGAGCCCGTATATCCGATTACAGGATATAAACGCAACTGCCACTCGAACAGACGGTCCTACGCGTTGTATTGCTGTAGAATCCGTCTGTTTGCATCATACTACACGGGTTAGGTGCGCGAGCATGAGGCCTGGACGCTTCTATGTCGCGATATGCCTGGGAGCCCATATATCCGATTTCAGGATATAAACGCAACTGCCACTCGTACAAACGGTCCTACACGTTGTATTACGTTAGAATCCGTCTGTTTGCATCAAACTACCCGGGCTAGGTGCGCGAGCGTGACGCCTGGACGCTTCTACGTCGCGATATGCCTGGGCGCCAATATATCCGATTACAGGATATAAACGCAACTGCCACTCGTACAAACTGTCCTACACGTTTTATTACGTTAGAATCCGTCTGTTTGCATCAAACTACACGGGTTACGTGCGCGAGCATGACGCCTGGACGCTTCTATGTCGCGATATTCCTTGGAGCCTGTATATCCGATTACAGGATATAAACGCAACTGCCACTCTAGAAACGGTCCTACACGTTGTATTACGGTAGAATCCGTCTGTTTGCATCAAACTACACGGGTTAGGTGCGCGAGCAGGACGCCTGGACGCTTCTATGTCGCGGTATTCCTTGGAGCCCGTATATCCGATTACAGGATATAAACGCAACTGCCACTCGTACAGACGGTCCTACACGTTGTATTGCTGTAGAATCCGTCTGTTTGCATCATACTACACGGGTTAGGTGCGCGAGCATGAGGCCTGGACGCTTCTATGTCGCGATATGCCTGGGAGCCCATATATCCGATTTCAGGATATAAACGCAACTGCCACTCGTACAAACGGTCCTACACGTTGTATTACGTTAGAATCCGTCTGTTTGCATCAAACTACACGGACTAGGTGCGCGAGCGTGACGCCTGGACGCTTCTACGTCGCGATATGCCTGGGAGCCAATATATCCGATTACAGGATATAAACGCAACTGCCACTCGTACAAACTGTCCTACACGTTTTATTACGTTAGAATCCGTCTGTTTGCATCAAACTACACGGGTTACATGCGCCAGCATGACGCCTGGGCGCTTCTATGTCGCGATATGCCTGGGAGCCAATATATCCGATTACAGGATATAAACGCAACTGCCACTCGTACAGACGGTCCTACACGTTGTATTGCTGTAGAATCCGTCTGTTTGCATGAAACTACACGGGTTAGGTGCGCGAGCACGACGCCTGGACGCTTCTATGTCGCGGTATTCCTTGGAGCCCGTATATCCGATTACAGGATATAAACGCAACTGCCACTCGTACAAACGGTCCTACACGTTTCATTACGGTGGAATCCGTCTGCTTGCATCAAACTACACGGGTTACGTGCGCGAGCATGACGCCTGGACGGTTCTATGTCGCGATATTCCTGGGAGCCCATATATTCGATTACAGGATATACACGCAACTGCCACTCGTACAAACGGCCCTACGCGTTGTATTACGGTAGAATCCGTCTGTTTGCATGAAACTACACGGGTTACGTGCGCGAGCATGACGACTGGACGCTTCTATGTCGCGATATGCCTGGGAGCCTATATATCCGATTTCAGGATATAAACGCAACTGCCACTCGTACAAACGGTCCTACACGTTGTATTACGGTAGAATCCGTCTGTTTGCATCAAACTACACGGGTTAGGTGCGCGAGCATGACGCCTGGACGCTTCTATGTCGCGATATGCCTGGGAGCCCATATATCCGATTACAGGATATAAACGCAACTGCTACTCGTACAAACGGTCCTACACCGTGTATTACGGTAGAATCCGTCTGTTTGCATCAAACTACACGGGCTAGGTGCGCGAGCGTGACGCCTGGACGCTTCTACGTCGCGATATGCCTGGGAGCCAATATATCCGATTACAGGATATAAACGCAACTGCCACTCGTACAGACGGTCCTACACGTTGTATTGCTGTAGAATCCGTCTGTTTGCATCAAACTACACGGGTTACATGCGCCAGCATGACGCCTGGGCGCTTCTATGCCGCGATATGCCTGGGAGCCCATATATCCGATTACATTATATAAACGCAACTGCCACTCGTACAAACGGTCCTACACCGTGTATTACGGTAGAATCCGTCTGTTTGCATCAAACTACACGGGTTACATGCGCCAGCATGACGCCTGGGCGCTTCTATGTCGCGATATGCCTGGGAGCCCATATATCCGATTACAGGATATAAACGCAACAGCCACTCGTACAAACGGTCCTACACCGTGTATTACGGTAGAATCCGTCTGTTTGCATCAAACTACACGGGTTACGTGCGCGAGCATGACGCCTGGACGCTTCTATGTCGCGATATTCCTTGGAGCCTGTATATCCGATTACAGGATATAAACGCAACTGCCACTCTAGAAACGGTCCTACACGTTGTATTACGGTAGAATCCGTCTGTTTGCATCAAACTACACGGGTTAGGTGCGCGAGCAGGACGCCTGGACGCTTCTATGTCGCGGTATTCCTTGGAGCCCGTATATCCGATTACAGGATATAAACGCAACTGCCACTCGTACAGACGGTCCTACACGTTGTATTGCTGTAGAATCCGTCTGTTTGCATCATACTACACGGGTTAGGTGCGCGAGCATGAGGCCTGGACGCTTCTATGTCGCGATATGCCTGGGAGCCCGTATATCCGATTTCAGGATATAAACGCAACTGCCACTCGTACAAACGGTCCTACACGTTGTATTACGTTAGAATCCGTCTGTTTGCATCAAACTACACGGGCTAGGTGCGCGAGCGTGACGCCTGGACGCTTCTACGTCGCGATATGCCTGGGAGCCAATATATCCGATTACAGGATATAAACGCAACTGCCACTCGTACAAACTGTCCTACACGTTTTATTACGTTAGAATCCGTCTGTTTGCATCAAACTACACGGGTTACGTGCGCGAGCATGACGCCTGGACGCTTCTATGTCGCGATATTCCTTGGAGCCTGTATATCCGATTACAGGATATAAACGCAACTGCCACTCTAGAAACGGTCCTACACGTTGTATTACGGTAGAATCCGTCTGTTTGCATCAAACTACACGGGTTAGGTGCGCGAGCAGGACGCCTGGACGCTTCTATGTCGCGGTATTCCTTGGAGCCCGTATATCCGATTACAGGATATAAACGCAACTGCCACTCGTACAGACGGTCCTACACGTTGTATTGCTGTAGAATCCGTCTGTTTGCATCATACTACACGGGTTAGGTGCGCGAGCATGAGGCCTGGACGCTTCTATGTCGCGATATGCCTGGGAGCCCATATATCCGATTTCAGGATATAAACGCAACTGCCACTCGTACAAACGGTCCTACACGTTGTATTACGTTAGAATCCGTCTGTTTGCATCAAACTACACGGGCTAGGTGCGCGAGCGTGACGCCTGGACGCTTCTACGTCGCGATATGCCTGGGAGCCAATATATCCGATTACAGGATATAAACGCAACTGCCACTCGTACAAAGTGTCCTACACGTTTTATTACGTTAGAATCCGTCTGTTTGCATGAAACTACACGGGTTACATGCGCCAGCATGACGCCTGGGCGCTTCTATGTCGCGATATTCCTGGGAGCCCATATATTCGATTACAGGATATACACGCAACTGCCACTCGTACAAACGGCCCTACGCGTTGTATTACGGTAGAATCCGTCTGTTTGCATCAAACTACACGGGTTACGTGCGCGAGCATGACGCCTGGACGCTTCTATGTCGCGATATTCCTGGGAGCCCATATATTCGATTACAGGATATACACGCAACTGCCACTCGTACAAACGGCCCTACGCGTTGTATTACGGTAGAATCCGTCTGTTTGCATCAAACTACACGGGTTACATGCGCCAGCATGACGCCTGGGCGTTTCTATGTCGCGATATGCCTGGGAGCCCATATATCCGATTACAGGATAAAAACGCAACTGCCACTCGTACAAGCGGTCCTACACGTTGTATTACGTTAGAATCCGTCTGTTTGCATCAAACTACACGGGCTAGGTGCGCGAGCGTGACGCCTGGACGCTTCTACGTCGCGGTATTCCTTGGAGCCCGTATATCCGATTACAGGATATAAACGCAACTGCCACTCGTACAAACGGTCCTACACGTTTCATTACGGTGGAATCCGTCTGTTTGCATCAAACTACACGGGTTACGTGCGCGAGCATGACGCCTGGACGCTTCTATGTCGCGATATTCCTGGGAGCCCATATATTCGATTACAGGATATACACGCAACTGCCACTCGTACAAACGGCCCTACGCGTTGTATTACGGTAGAATCCGTCTGTTTGCATCAAACTACACGGGTTACATGCGCCAGCATGACGCCTGGGCGTTTCTATGTCGCGATATGCCTGGGAGCCCATATATCCGATTACAGGATAAAAACGCAACTGCCACTCGTACAAGCGGTCCTACACGTTGTATTACGTTAGAATCCGTCTGTTTGCATGAAACTACACGGGTTATGTGCGCGAGCATGACGACTGGACGCTTCTACGTCGCGATATGCCTGGGAGCCAATATATCCGATTACAGGATATAAACGCAACTGCCACTCGTACAGACGGTCCTACACGTTGTATTGCTGTAGAATCCGTCCGTTTGCATCAAACTACACGGGTTACATGCGCCAGCATGACGCCTGGGCGCTTCTATGTCGCGATATGCCTGGGAGCCCATATATCCGATTACAGGATAAAAACGCAACTGCCACTCGTACAAGCGGTCCTACACGTTGTATTACGTTAGAATCCGTCTGTTTGCATGAAACTACACGGGTTACGTGCGCGAGCATGACGACTGGACGCTTCTATGTCGCGATATGCCTGGGAGCCTATATATCCGATTTCAGGATATAAACGCAACTGCCACTCGTACAAACGGTCCTACACGTTGTATTACGGTAGAATCCGTCTGTTTGCATCAAACTACACGGGTTAGGTGCGCGAGCATGACGCCTGGACGCATCTATGTCGCGATATGCCTGGGAGCCCATATATCCGATTACAGGATATAAACGCAACTGCCACTCGTACAAACGGTCCTACACCGTGTATTAGGGTAGAATCCGTCTGTTTGCATCAAACTACACGGGCTAGGTGCGCGAGCGTGACGCCTGGACGCTTCTACGTCGCGATATGCCTGGGAGCCAATATATCCGATTACAGGATATAAACGCAACTGCCACTCGTACAGACGGTCCTACACGTTGTATTGCTGTAGAATCCGTCTGTTTGCATGAAACTACACGGGTTACGTGCGCGAGCATGACGACTGGACGCTTCTACGTCGCGATATGCCTGGGAGCCAATATATCCGATTACAGGATATAAACGCAACTGCCACTCGTACAGACGGTCCTACACGTTGTATTGCTGTAGAATCCGTCTGTTTGCATCAAACTACACGGGTTACATGCGCCAGCATGACGCCTGGGCGCTTCTATGTCGCGATATGCCTGGGAGCCCATATATCCGATTACAGGATAAAAACGCAACTGCCACTCGTACAAGCGGTCCTACACGTTGTATTACGTTAGAATCCGTCTGTTTGCATGAAACTACACGGGTTACGTGCGCGAGCATGACGACTGGACGCTTCTATGTCGCGATATGCCTGGGAGCCTATATATCCGATTTCAGGATATAAACGCAACTGCCACTCGTACAAACGGTCCTACACGTTGTATTACGGTAGAATCCGTCTGTTTTCATCAAACTACACGGGTTAGGTGCGCGAGCATGACGCCTGGACGCTTCTATGTCGCGATATGCCTGGGAGCCCATATATCCGATTACAGGATATAAACGCAACTGCCACTCGTACAAACGGTCCTACACCGTGTATTACGGTAGAATCCGTCTGTTTGCATCAAACTACACGGGCTAGGTGCGCGAGCGTGACGCCTGGACGCTTCTACGTCGCGATATGCCTGGGAGCCAATATATCCGATTACAGGATATAAACGCAACTGCCACTCGTACAGACGGTCCTACACGTTGTATTGCTGTAGAATCCGTCTGTTTGCATCAAACTACACGGGTTACATGCGCCAGCATGACGCCTGGGCGCTTCTATGTCGCGATATGCCTGGGAGCCCATATATCCGATTACATTATATAAACGCAACTGCCACTCGTACAAACGGTCCTACACCGTGTATTACGGTAGAATCCGTCTGTTTGCATCAAACTACACGGGTTACATGCGCCAGCATGACGCCTGGGCGCTTCTATGTCGCGATATGCCTGGGAGCCCATATATCCGATTACAGGATATAAACGCAACAGCCACTCGTACAAACGGTCCTACACCGTGTATTACGGTAGAATCCGTCTGTTTGCATCAAACTACACGGGTTACGTGCGCGAGCATGACGCCTGGACGCTTCTATGTCGCGATATTCCTTGGAGCCTGTATATCCGATTACAGGATATAAACGCAACTGCCACTCGTACAGACGGTCCTACACGTTGTATTGCTGTAGAATCCGTCTGTTTGCATCATACTACACGGGTTAGGTGCGCGAGCATGAGGCCTGGACGCTTCTATGTCGCGATATGCCTGGGAGCCCATATATCCGATTTCAGGATATAAACGCAACTGCCACTCGTACAAACGGTCCTACACGTTGTATTACGTTAGAATCCGTCTGTTTGCATCAAACTACACGGGCTAGGTGCGCGAGCGTGACGCCTGGACGCTTCTACGTCGCGATATGCCTGGGAGCCAATATATCCGATTACAGGATATAAACGCAACTGCCACTCGTACAAACTGTCCTACACGTTTTATTACGTTAGAATCCGTCTGTTTGCATGAAACTACACGGGTTACATGCGCCAGCATGACGCCTGGGCGCTTCTATGTCGCGATATGCCTGGGAGCCAATATATCCGATTACAGGATATAAACGCAACTGCCACTCGTACAGACGGTCCTACACGTTGTATTGCTGTAGAATCCGTCTGTTTGCATGAAACTACACGGGTTAGGTGCGCGAGCATGACGCCTGGACGCTTCTATGTCGCGGTATTCCTTGGAGCCCGTATATCCGATTACAGGATATAAACGCAACTGCCACTCGTACAAACGGTCCTACACGTTTCATTACGGTGGAATCCGTCTGTTTGCATCAAACTACACGGGTTACGTGCGCGAGCATGACGCCTGGACGCTTCTATGTCGCGATATTCCTGGGAGCCCATATATTCGATTACAGGATATACACGCAACTGCCACTCGTACAAACGGCCCTACGCGTTGTATTACGGTAGAATCCGTCTGTTTGCATCAAACTACACGGGTTACATGCGCCAGCATGACGCCTGGGCGCTTCTATGTCGCGATATGCCTGGGAGCCCATATATCCGATTACAGGATAAAAACGCAACTGCCACTCGTACAAGCGGTCCTACACGTTGTATTACGTTAGAATCCGTCTGTTTGCATGAAACTACACGGGTTACGTGCGCGAGCATGACGACTGGACGCTTCTACGTCGCGATATGCCTGGGAGCCCATATATCCGATTACATTATATAAACGCAACTGCCACTCGTACAAACGGTCCTACACCGTGTATTACGGTAGAATCCGTCTGTTTGCATCAAACTACACGGGTTACATGCGCGAGCGTGACGCCTGGACGCTTCTACGTCGCGATATGCCTGGGAGCCAATATATCCGATTACAGAATATAAACGCAACTGCCACTCGTACAGACGGTCCTACACGTTGTATTGCTGTAGAATCCGTCTGTTTGCATGAAACTACACGGGTTACGTGCGCGAGCATGACGACTGGACGCTTCTATGTCGCGATATGCCTGGGAGCCCATATATCCGATTTCAGGATATAAACGCAACTGCCACTCGTACAAACGGTCCTACACGTTGTATTACGGTAGAATCCGTCTGTTTGCATCAAACTACACGGGTTAGGTGCGCGAGCATGACGCCTGGACGCTTCTATGTCGCGATATGCCTGGGAGCCCATATATCCGATTACAGGATATAAACGCAACTGCCACTCGTACAAACGGTCCTACACCGTGTAATACGGTAGAATCCGTCTGTTTGCATCAAACTACACGGGTTACATGCGCCAGCATGACGCCTGGGCGCTCTATGTCGCGATATGCCTGGGAGCCAATATATCCGATTACAGGATATAAACGCAACTGCCACTCGTACAAACGGTCCTACACCGTGTATTACGGTAGAATCCGTCTGTTTGCATCAAACTACACGGGCTAGGTGCGCGAGCGTGACGCCTGGACGCTTCTACGTCGCGATATGCCTGGGAGCCAATATATCCGATTACAGGATATAAACGCAACTGCCACTCGTACAAACGGTCCTACACCGTGTATTACGGTAGAATCCGTCTGTTTACATCAAACTACACGGGCTAGGTGCGCGAGCGTGACGCCTGGACGCTTCTACGTCGCGATATGCCTGGGAGCCAATATATCCGATTACAGGATATAAACGCAACTGCCACTCGTACAGACGGTCCTACACGTTGTATTGCTGTAGAATCCGTCTGTTTGCATCAAACTACACGGGTTACATGCGCCAGCATGACGCCTGGGCGCTTCTATGTTGCGATATGCCTGGGAGCCCATATATCCGATTACAGGATATAAACGCAACTGCCACTCGTACAAACGGTCCTACACCGTGTATTACGGTAGAATCCGTCTGTTTGCATCAAACTACACGGGTTACATGCGCCAGCATGACGCCTGGGCGCTTCTATGTCGCGATATGCCTGGGAGCCCATATATCCGATTACAGGATATAAACGCAACAGCCACTCGTACAAACGGTCCTACACCGTGTATTACGGTAGAATCCGTCTGTTTGCATCAAACTACACGGGTTACGTGCGCGAGCATGACGCCTGGACGCTTCTATGTCGCGATATGCCTGGGAGCCCATATATCCGATTTCAGGATATAAACGCAACTGCCACTCGTACAAACGGTCCTACACGTTGTATTACGGTAGAATCCGTCTGTTTGCATCAAACTACACGGGTTAGGTGCGCGAGCATGACGCCTGGACGCTTCTATGTCGCGATATGCCTGGGAGCCCATATATCCGATTACAGGATATAAACGCAACTGCCACTCGTACAAACGGTCCTACACCGTGTAATACGGTAGAATCCGTCTGTTTGCATCAAACTACACGGGTTACATGCGCCAGCATGACGCCTGGGCGCTCTATGTCGCGATATGCCTGGGAGCCAATATATCCGATTACAGGATATAAACGCAACTGCCACTCGTACAAACGGTCCTACACCGTGTATTACGGTAGAATCCGTCTGTTTGCATCAAACTACACGGGCTAGGTGCGCGAGCGTGACGCCTGGACGCTTCTACGTCGCGATATGCCTGGGAGCCAATATATCCGATTACAGGATATAAACGCAACTGCCACTCGTACAAACGGTCCTACACCGTGTATTACGGTAGAATCCGTCTGTTTACATCAAACTACACGGGCTAGGTGCGCGAGCGTGACGCCTGGACGCTTCTACGTCGCGATATGCCTGGGAGCCAATATATCCGATTACAGGATATAAACGCAACTGCCACTCGTACAGACGGTCCTACACGTTGTATTGCTGTAGAATCCGTCTGTTTGCATCAAACTACACGGGTTACATGCGCCAGCATGACGCCTGGGCGCTTCTATGTTGCGATATGCCTGGGAGCCCATATATCCGATTACAGGATATAAACGCAACTGCCACTCGTACAAACGGTCCTACACCGTGTATTACGGTAGAATCCGTCTGTTTGCATCAAACTACACGGGTTACGTGCGCGAGCATGACGACTGGACGCTTCTACGTCGCGATATGCCTGGGAGCCAATATATCCGATTACAGGATATAAACGCAACTGCCACTCGTACAAGCGGTCCTACACGTTGTATTACGTTAGAATCCGTCTGTTTGCATGAAACTACACGGGTTACGTGCGCGAGCATGACGACTGGACGCTTCTACGTCGCGATATGCCTGGGAGCCAATATATCCGATTACAGGATATAAACGCAACTGCCACTCGTACAGACGGTCCTACACGTTGTATTGCTGTAGAATCCGTCTGTTTGCATCAAACTACACGGGTTACATGCGCCAGCATGACGCCTGGGCGCTTCTATGTCGCGATATGCCTGGGAGCCCATATATCCGATTACAGGATAAAAACGCAACTGCCACTCGTACAAGCGGTCCTACACGTTGTATTACGTTAGAATCCGTCTGTTTGCATGAAACTACACGGGTTACGTGCGCGAGCATGACGACTGGACGCTTCTATGTCGCGATATGCCTGGGAGCCTATATATCCGATTTCAGGATATAAACGCAACTGCCACTCGTACAAACGGTCCTACACGTTGTATTACGGTAGAATCCGTCTGTTTGCATCAAACTACACGGGTTAGGTGCGCGAGCATGACGCCTGGACGCTTCTATGTCGCGATATGCCTGGGAGCCCATATATCCGATTACAGGATATAAACGCAACTGCCACTCGTACAAACGGTCCTACACCGTGTATTACGGTAGAATCCGTCTGTTTGCATCAAACTACACGGGCTAGGTGCGCGAGCGTGACGCCTGGACGCTTCTACGTCGCGATATGCCTGGGAGCCAATATATCCGATTACAGGATATAAACGCAACTGCCACTCGTACAGACGGTCCTACACGTTGTATTGCTGTAGAATCCGTCTGTTTGCATCAAACTACACGGGTTACATGCGCCAGCATGACGCCTGGGCGCTTCTATGTCGCGATATGCCTGGGAGCCCATATATCCGATTACATTATATAAACGCAACTGCCACTCGTACAAACGGTCCTACACCGTGTATTACGGTAGAATCCGTCTGTTTGCATCAAACTACACGGGTTACATGCGCCAGCATGACGCCTGGGCGCTTCTATGTCGCGATATGCCTGGGAGCCCATATATCCGATTACAGGATATAAACGCAACAGCCACTCGTACAAACGGTCCTACACCGTGTATTACGGTAGAATCCGTCTGTTTGCATCAAACTACACGGGTTACGTGCGCGAGCATGACGCCTGGACGCTTCTATGTCGCGATATTCCTTGGAGCCTGTATATCCGATTACAGGATATAAACGCAACTGCCACTCGTACAGACGGTCCTACACGTTGTATTGCTGTAGAATCCGTCTGTTTGCATCATACTACACGGGTTAGGTGCGCGAGCATGAGGCCTGGACGCTTCTATGTCGCGATATGCCTGGGAGCCCATATATCCGATTTCAGGATATAAACGCAACTGCCACTCGTACAAACGGTCCTACACGTTGTATTACGTTAGAATCCGTCTGTTTGCATCAAACTACACGGGCTAGGTGCGCGAGCGTGACGCCTGGACGCTTCTACGTCGCGATATGCCTGGGAGCCAATATATCCGATTACAGGATATAAACGCAACTGCCACTCGTACAAACTGTCCTACACGTTTTATTACGTTAGAATCCGTCTGTTTGCATGAAACTACACGGGTTACATGCGCCAGCATGACGCCTGGGCGCTTCTATGTCGCGATATGCCTGGGAGCCAATATATCCGATTACAGGATATAAACGCAACTGCCACTCGTACAGACGGTCCTACACGTTGTATTGCTGTAGAATCCGTCTGTTTGCATGAAACTACACGGGTTAGGTGCGCGAGCATGACGCCTGGACGCTTCTATGTCGCGGTATTCCTTGGAGCCCGTATATCCGATTACAGGATATAAACGCAACTGCCACTCGTACAAACGGTCCTACACGTTTCATTACGGTGGAATCCGTCTGTTTGCATCAAACTACACGGGTTACGTGCGCGAGCATGACGCCTGGACGCTTCTATGTCGCGATATTCCTGGGAGCCCATATATTCGATTACAGGATATACACGCAACTGCCACTCGTACAAACGGCCCTACGCGTTGTATTACGGTAGAATCCGTCTGTTTGCATCAAACTACACGGGTTACATGCGCCAGCATGACGCCTGGGCGCTTCTATGTCGCGATATGCCTGGGAGCCCATATATCCGATTACAGGATAAAAACGCAACTGCCACTCGTACAAGCGGTCCTACACGTTGTATTACGTTAGAATCCGTCTGTTTGCATGAAACTACACGGGTTACATGCGCCAGCATGACGCCTGGGCGCTTCTATGTCGCGATATGCCTGGGAGCCAATATATCCGATTACAGGATATAAACGCAACTGCCACTCGTACAGACGGTCCTACACGTTGTATTGCTGTAGAATCCGTCTGTTTGCATGAAACTACACGGGTTAGGTGCGCGAGCACGACGCCTGGACGCTTCTATGTCGCGGTATTCCTTGGAGCCCGTATATCCGATTACAGGATATAAACGCAACTGCCACTCGTACAAACGGTCCTACACGTTTCATTACGGTGGAATCCGTCTGCTTGCATCAAACTACACGGGTTACGTGCGCGAGCATGACGCCTGGACGGTTCTATGTCGCGATATTCCTGGGAGCCCATATATTCGATTACAGGATATACACGCAACTGCCACTCGTACAAACGGCCCTACGCGTTGTATTACGGTAGAATCCGTCTGTTTGCATGAAACTACACGGGTTACGTGCGCGAGCATGACGACTGGACGCTTCTATGTCGCGATATGCCTGGGAGCCTATATATCCGATTTCAGGATATAAACGCAACTGCCACTCGTACAAACGGTCCTACACGTTGTATTACGGTAGAATCCGTCTGTTTGCATCAAACTACACGGGTTAGGTGCGCGAGCATGACGCCTGGACGCTTCTATGTCGCGATATGCCTGGGAGCCCATATATCCGATTACAGGATATAAACGCAACTGCTACTCGTACAAACGGTCCTACACCGTGTATTACGGTAGAATCCGTCTGTTTGCATCAAACTACACGGGCTAGGTGCGCGAGCGTGACGCCTGGACGCTTCTACGTCGCGATATGCCTGGGAGCCAATATATCCGATTACAGGATATAAACGCAACTGCCACTCGTACAGACGGTCCTACACGTTGTATTGCTGTAGAATCCGTCTGTTTGCATCAAACTACACGGGTTACATGCGCCAGCATGACGCCTGGGCGCTTCTATGCCGCGATATGCCTGGGAGCCCATATATCCGATTACATTATATAAACGCAACTGCCACTCGTACAAACGGTCCTACACCGTGTATTACGGTAGAATCCGTCTGTTTGCATCAAACTACACGGGTTACATGCGCCAGCATGACGCCTGGGCGCTTCTATGTCGCGATATGCCTGGGAGCCCATATATCCGATTACAGGATATAAACGCAACAGCCACTCGTACAAACGGTCCTACACCGTGTATTACGGTAGAATCCGTCTGTTTGCATCAAACTACACGGGTTACGTGCGCGAGCATGACGCCTGGACGCTTCTATGTCGCGATATTCCTTGGAGCCTGTATATCCGATTACAGGATATAAACGCAACTGCCACTCTAGAAACGGTCCTACACGTTGTATTACGGTAGAATCCGTCTGTTTGCATCAAACTACACGGGTTAGGTGCGCGAGCAGGACGCCTGGACGCTTCTATGTCGCGGTATTCCTTGGAGCCCGTATATCCGATTACAGGATATAAACGCAACTGCCACTCGTACAGACGGTCCTACACGTTGTATTGCTGTAGAATCCGTCTGTTTGCATCATACTACACGGGTTAGGTGCGCGAGCATGAGGCCTGGACGCTTCTATGTCGCGATATGCCTGGGAGCCCGTATATCCGATTTCAGGATATAAACGCAACTGCCACTCGTACAAACGGTCCTACACGTTGTATTACGTTAGAATCCGTCTGTTTGCATCAAACTACACGGGCTAGGTGCGCGAGCGTGACGCCTGGACGCTTCTACGTCGCGATATGCCTGGGAGCCAATATATCCGATTACAGGATATAAACGCAACTGCCACTCGTACAAACTGTCCTACACGTTTTATTACGTTAGAATCCGTCTGTTTGCATCAAACTACACGGGTTACGTGCGCGAGCATGACGCCTGGACGCTTCTATGTCGCGATATTCCTTGGAGCCTGTATATCCGATTACAGGATATAAACGCAACTGCCACTCTAGAAACGGTCCTACACGTTGTATTACGGTAGAATCCGTCTGTTTGCATCAAACTACACGGGTTAGGTGCGCGAGCAGGACGCCTGGACGCTTCTATGTCGCGGTATTCCTTGGAGCCCGTATATCCGATTACAGGATATAAACGCAACTGCCACTCGTACAGACGGTCCTACACGTTGTATTGCTGTAGAATCCGTCTGTTTGCATCATACTACACGGGTTAGGTGCGCGAGCATGAGGCCTGGACGCTTCTATGTCGCGATATGCCTGGGAGCCCATATATCCGATTTCAGGATATAAACGCAACTGCCACTCGTACAAACGGTCCTACACGTTGTATTACGTTAGAATCCGTCTGTTTGCATCAAACTACACGGGCTAGGTGCGCGAGCGTGACGCCTGGACGCTTCTACGTCGCGATATGCCTGGGAGCCAATATATCCGATTACAGGATATAAACGCAACTGCCACTCGTACAAACTGTCCTACACGTTTTATTACGTTAGAATCCGTCTGTTTGCATGAAACTACACGGGTTACATGCGCCAGCATGACGCCTGGGCGCTTCTATGTCGCGATATTCCTGGGAGCCCATATATTCGATTACAGGATATACACGCAACTGCCACTCGTACAAACGGCCCTACGCGTTGTATTACGGTAGAATCCGTCTGTTTGCATCAAACTACACGGGTTACGTGCGCGAGCATGACGCCTGGACGCTTCTATGTCGCGATATTCCTGGGAGCCCATATATTCGATTACAGGATATACACGCAACTGCCACTCGTACAAACGGCCCTACGCGTTGTATTACGGTAGAATCCGTCTGTTTGCATCAAACTACACGGGTTACATGCGCCAGCATGACGCCTGGGCGTTTCTATGTCGCGATATGCCTGGGAGCCCATATATCCGATTACAGGATAAAAACGCAACTGCCACTCGTACAAGCGGTCCTACACGTTGTATTACGTTAGAATCCGTCTGTTTGCATCAAACTACACGGGCTAGGTGCGCGAGCGTGACGCCTGGACGCTTCTACGTCGCGGTATTCCTTGGAGCCCGTATATCCGATTACAGGATATAAACGCAACTGCCACTCGTACAAACGGTCCTACACGTTTCATTACGGTGGAATCCGTCTGTTTGCATCAAACTACACGGGTTACGTGCGCGAGCATGACGCCTGGACGCTTCTATGTCGCGATATTCCTGGGAGCCCATATATTCGATTACAGGATATACACGCAACTGCCACTCGTACAAACGGCCCTACGCGTTGTATTACGGTAGAATCCGTCTGTTTGCATCAAACTACACGGGTTACATGCGCCAGCATGACGCCTGGGCGTTTCTATGTCGCGATATGCCTGGGAGCCCATATATCCGATTACAGGATAAAAACGCAACTGCCACTCGTACAAGCGGTCCTACACGTTGTATTACGTTAGAATCCGTCTGTTTGCATGAAACTACACGGGTTACGTGCGCGAGCATGACGACTGGACGCTTCTACGTCGCGATATGCCTGGGAGCCAATATATCCGATTACAGGATATAAACGCAACTGCCACTCGTACAGACGGTCCTACACGTTGTATTGCTGTAGAATCCGTCCGTTTGCATCAAACTACACGGGTTACATGCGCCAGCATGACGCCTGGGCGCTTCTATGTCGCGATATGCCTGGGAGCCCATATATCCGATTACAGGATAAAAACGCAACTGCCACTCGTACAAGCGGTCCTACACGTTGTATTACGTTAGAATCCGTCTGTTTGCATGAAACTACACGGGTTACGTGCGCGAGCATGACGACTGGACGCTTCTATGTCGCGATATGCCTGGGAGCCTATATATCCGATTTCAGGATATAAACGCAACTGCCACTCGTACAAACGGTCCTACACGTTGTATTACGGTAGAATCCGTCTGTTTGCATCAAACTACACGGGTTAGGTGCGCGAGCATGACGCCTGGACGCATCTATGTCGCGATATGCCTGGGAGCCCATATATCCGATTACAGGATATAAACGCAACTGCCACTCGTACAAACGGTCCTACACCGTGTATTAGGGTAGAATCCGTCTGTTTGCATCAAACTACACGGGCTAGGTGCGCGAGCGTGACGCCTGGACGCTTCTACGTCGCGATATGCCTGGGAGCCAATATATCCGATTACAGGATATAAACGCAACTGCCACTCGTACAGACGGTCCTACACGTTGTATTGCTGTAGAATCCGTCTGTTTGCATGAAACTACACGGGTTACGTGCGCGAGCATGACGACTGGACGCTTCTACGTCGCGATATGCCTGGGAGCCAATATATCCGATTACAGGATATAAACGCAACTGCCACTCGTACAGACGGTCCTACACGTTGTATTGCTGTAGAATCCGTCTGTTTGCATCAAACTACACGGGTTACATGCGCCAGCATGACGCCTGGGCGCTTCTATGTCGCGATATGCCTGGGAGCCCATATATCCGATTACAGGATAAAAACGCAACTGCCACTCGTACAAGCGGTCCTACACGTTGTATTACGTTAGAATCCGTCTGTTTGCATGAAACTACACGGGTTACGTGCGCGAGCATGACGACTGGACGCTTCTATGTCGCGATATGCCTGGGAGCCTATATATCCGATTTCAGGATATAAACGCAACTGCCACTCGTACAAACGGTCCTACACGTTGTATTACGGTAGAATCCGTCTGTTTGCATCAAACTACACGGGTTAGGTGCGCGAGCATGACGCCTGGACGCTTCTATGTCGCGATATGCCTGGGAGCCCATATATCCGATTACAGGATATAAACGCAACTGCCACTCGTACAAACGGTCCTACACCGTGTATTACGGTAGAATCCGTCTGTTTGCATCAAACTACACGGGCTAGGTGCGCGAGCGTGACGCCTGGACGCTTCTACGTCGCGATATGCCTGGGAGCCAATATATCCGATTACAGGATATAAACGCAACTGCCACTCGTACAGACGGTCCTACACGTTGTATTGCTGTAGAATCCGTCTGTTTGCATCAAACTACACGGGTTACATGCGCCAGCATGACGCCTGGGCGCTTCTATGTCGCGATATGCCTGGGAGCCCATATATCCGATTACATTATATAAACGCAACTGCCACTCGTACAAACGGTCCTACACCGTGTATTACGGTAGAATCCGTCTGTTTGCATCAAACTACACGGGTTACATGCGCCAGCATGACGCCTGGGCGCTTCTATGTCGCGATATGCCTGGGAGCCCATATATCCGATTACAGGATATAAACGCAACAGCCACTCGTACAAACGGTCCTACACCGTGTATTACGGTAGAATCCGTCTGTTTGCATCAAACTACACGGGTTACGTGCGCGAGCATGACGCCTGGACGCTTCTATGTCGCGATATTCCTTGGAGCCTGTATATCCGATTACAGGATATAAACGCAACTGCCACTCGTACAGACGGTCCTACACGTTGTATTGCTGTAGAATCCGTCTGTTTGCATCATACTACACGGGTTAGGTGCGCGAGCATGAGGCCTGGACGCTTCTATGTCGCGATATGCCTGGGAGCCCATATATCCGATTTCAGGATATAAACGCAACTGCCACTCGTACAAACGGTCCTACACGTTGTATTACGTTAGAATCCGTCTGTTTGCATCAAACTACACGGGCTAGGTGCGCGAGCGTGACGCCTGGACGCTTCTACGTCGCGATATGCCTGGGAGCCAATATATCCGATTACAGGATATAAACGCAACTGCCACTCGTACAAACTGTCCTACACGTTTTATTACGTTAGAATCCGTCTGTTTGCATGAAACTACACGGGTTACATGCGCCAGCATGACGCCTGGGCGCTTCTATGTCGCGATATGCCTGGGAGCCAATATATCCGATTACAGGATATAAACGCAACTGCCACTCGTACAGACGGTCCTACACGTTGTATTGCTGTAGAATCCGTCTGTTTGCATGAAACTACACGGGTTAGGTGCGCGAGCATGACGCCTGGACGCTTCTATGTCGCGGTATTCCTTGGAGCCCGTATATCCGATTACAGGATATAAACGCAACTGCCACTCGTACAAACGGTCCTACACGTTTCATTACGGTGGAATCCGTCTGTTTGCATCAAACTACACGGGTTACGTGCGCGAGCATGACGCCTGGACGCTTCTATGTCGCGATATTCCTGGGAGCCCATATATTCGATTACAGGATATACACGCAACTGCCACTCGTACAAACGGCCCTACGCGTTGTATTACGGTAGAATCCGTCTGTTTGCATCAAACTACACGGGTTACATGCGCCAGCATGACGCCTGGGCGCTTCTATGTCGCGATATGCCTGGGAGCCCATATATCCGATTACAGGATAAAAACGCAACTGCCACTCGTACAAGCGGTCCTACACGTTGTATTACGTTAGAATCCGTCTGTTTGCATGAAACTACACGGGTTACGTGCGCGAGCATGACGACTGGACGCTTCTACGTCGCGATATGCCTGGGAGCCCATATATCCGATTACATTATATAAACGCAACTGCCACTCGTACAAACGGTCCTACACCGTGTATTACGGTAGAATCCGTCTGTTTGCATCAAACTACACGGGTTACATGCGCGAGCGTGACGCCTGGACGCTTCTACGTCGCGATATGCCTGGGAGCCAATATATCCGATTACAGAATATAAACGCAACTGCCACTCGTACAGACGGTCCTACACGTTGTATTGCTGTAGAATCCGTCTGTTTGCATGAAACTACACGGGTTACGTGCGCGAGCATGACGACTGGACGCTTCTATGTCGCGATATGCCTGGGAGCCCATATATCCGATTTCAGGATATAAACGCAACTGCCACTCGTACAAACGGTCCTACACGTTGTATTACGGTAGAATCCGTCTGTTTGCATCAAACTACACGGGTTAGGTGCGCGAGCATGACGCCTGGACGCTTCTATGTCGCGATATGCCTGGGAGCCCATATATCCGATTACAGGATATAAACGCAACTGCCACTCGTACAAACGGTCCTACACCGTGTAATACGGTAGAATCCGTCTGTTTGCATCAAACTACACGGGTTACATGCGCCAGCATGACGCCTGGGCGCTCTATGTCGCGATATGCCTGGGAGCCAATATATCCGATTACAGGATATAAACGCAACTGCCACTCGTACAAACGGTCCTACACCGTGTATTACGGTAGAATCCGTCTGTTTGCATCAAACTACACGGGCTAGGTGCGCGAGCGTGACGCCTGGACGCTTCTACGTCGCGATATGCCTGGGAGCCAATATATCCGATTACAGGATATAAACGCAACTGCCACTCGTACAAACGGTCCTACACCGTGTATTACGGTAGAATCCGTCTGTTTACATCAAACTACACGGGCTAGGTGCGCGAGCGTGACGCCTGGACGCTTCTACGTCGCGATATGCCTGGGAGCCAATATATCCGATTACAGGATATAAACGCAACTGCCACTCGTACAGACGGTCCTACACGTTGTATTGCTGTAGAATCCGTCTGTTTGCATCAAACTACACGGGTTACATGCGCCAGCATGACGCCTGGGCGCTTCTATGTTGCGATATGCCTGGGAGCCCATATATCCGATTACAGGATATAAACGCAACTGCCACTCGTACAAACGGTCCTACACCGTGTATTACGGTAGAATCCGTCTGTTTGCATCAAACTACACGGGTTACATGCGCCAGCATGACGCCTGGGCGCTTCTATGTCGCGATATGCCTGGGAGCCCATATATCCGATTACAGGATATAAACGCAACAGCCACTCGTACAAACGGTCCTACACCGTGTATTACGG
This sequence comes from Trypoxylon attenuatum, assembly GCA_963989405.1. Taxonomy (NCBI): domain Eukaryota; kingdom Metazoa; phylum Arthropoda; class Insecta; order Hymenoptera; family Crabronidae; genus Trypoxylon; species Trypoxylon attenuatum. Next base: position 947 of record CAXDIT010000177.1, on the reverse strand, counting down.
TAGAATCCGTCTGTTTGCATCAAACTACACGGGTTACGTGCGCGAGCATGACGCCTGGACGCTTCTATGTCGCGATATGCCTGGGAGCCCATATATCCGATTTCAGGATATAAACGCAACTGCCACTCGTACAAACGGTCCTACACGTTGTATTACGGTAGAATCCGTCTGTTTGCATCAAACTACACGGGTTAGGTGCGCGAGCATGACGCCTGGACGCTTCTATGTCGCGATATGCCTGGGAGCCCATATATCCGATTACAGGATATAAACGCAACTGCCACTCGTACAAACGGTCCTACACCGTGTAATACGGTAGAATCCGTCTGTTTGCATCAAACTACACGGGTTACATGCGCCAGCATGACGCCTGGGCGCTCTATGTCGCGATATGCCTGGGAGCCAATATATCCGATTACAGGATATAAACGCAACTGCCACTCGTACAAACGGTCCTACACCGTGTATTACGGTAGAATCCGTCTGTTTGCATCAAACTACACGGGCTAGGTGCGCGAGCGTGACGCCTGGACGCTTCTACGTCGCGATATGCCTGGGAGCCAATATATCCGATTACAGGATATAAACGCAACTGCCACTCGTACAAACGGTCCTACACCGTGTATTACGGTAGAATCCGTCTGTTTACATCAAACTACACGGGCTAGGTGCGCGAGCGTGACGCCTGGACGCTTCTACGTCGCGATATGCCTGGGAGCCAATATATCCGATTACAGGATATAAACGCAACTGCCACTCGTACAGACGGTCCTACACGTTGTATTGCTGTAGAATCCGTCTGTTTGCATCAAACTACACGGGTTACATGCGCCAGCATGACGCCTGGGCGCTTCTATGTTGCGATATGCCTGGGAGCCCATATATCCGATTACAGGATATAAACGCAACTGCCACTCGTACAAACGGTCCTACACCGTGTATTACGG